>PVHP010006394.1:0-60758 GCA_004024765.1 Zapus hudsonius | reverse complement strand
TTTTATCCTAAACTCGGTCTGCAAGGAAGAGGAAAGCCAATCTGAGAAAGAAGCTAGACAACAAAGATGGCATTATGAGGTCCATTGTCCTGGCGTAAATGAATATTTGTCTTGTGGTATTTTGGATATCAGCGTAGGATATATGCTTTCAGTTCTCAAACCACAAGGGGTGACAGGGTGGAACAGTGATAGTCATCTACTTCAGTCATTACCAGAATGACATTTATATTCTCTAGTTCTAGAGCAGACTTCAGCCACCAGAGAGAGCCCTCAGACAGTAGGTAATAGGGCAGGGTGTATTGGAAGATAAGATGTAAGGAGCTATGGCCAGGCAACAATAGTACCTGCTATGGCATGTAAGCCTACTAATGTTTCTGGAATGCCATGTCTACTAGGAAGTATTTATTTACATATTTACTTTTTCATTTAAACTAAGTATTTAGTGCTTCTTCACTTGCCAGCACAGGACAGACTTCATTAAACTTTTTTTTTTCATTTTATTTTTCTATCTGAAGATCCTGTCTGAAAATCTTTTTTCTGTGACCATCTCTATTTCATATCAGATTTAATGTATTTTATCACATATACTTAATGTATAAGTCCTCCCCAGTTTGTCAAAATTGATAGCACTTATTTATGCTTCTATCTCATAATGAAACAACCTTCAGATTTGAATTTCCTTAGGCAGTGTCAGGATAATATTTTTGTATACCTTGCACTCTAAGTCATCATGAGTTCAAAAAGAATCACACTGTAAGAAAACAATCATTTTAAAACTTGCTCAGAGCAAAGGGTGGTTTAGAACTAATGTTAGAAACATTTCCATTCAATGAACAGATATGATTTTTTTCTATTTTTTCTTTATTGTCCATAATTAAATATATTCATGAGCAAATAGTGAGTTGATATCCCCATTTCCGAATTTCCTTCTTCCCTGTCCCCAATCAGCTGGATATTCTTCTTGGTGGGTAGTCGGCTCTTACAGTCTTTCTGCCCCCTCTTCTGCTCAGTTCCCTGAGTCATGGTGGGTGAATATTAAGGCTGCTTTATTGTTGAGGTCTTAGGGTGTCTCTGTACTTCTGCTTGATTTTTTTCTAATTTTAAAATGCATATGAGCTCAACTTTGATTCTTACTAAAAGAAACAATTCACATATTATAGCTACAATTTAAGCCTCGGGTTACTTTTAACTATTATACTTTATACCTTAGTCTGAATTGATTTACAAATATAGTAATCTGGACTGACAAATTTTTGACTTTTCCTTTGAAATTTTCCAGGATAAACATTTTTTCCCATCCTGTAGAAAATAATGTGTTGGAAGATGTGAGATTATTTTTCCTAAACTTTCCACAAATTTGTACAGAATAAGCTAAATTGCATCATATGGGCAAATTTTACACTGACTTAATTCGCCAGTGCTTTGCTCTAAGTCTTAAAGTATTTGTGATAGGTAAATGTAATCATTGTAATTTCCCTTTATTCAGCAGACAAATTTCTGGAAAAAGAAAACATTACCAAATCAAATACAAAGAGACTATTCATTCTGTCAGTATCTGACAAACTGTCTTTCAGTACGAGACTCCTTGGTGTGTCACAGTTTACAGAGATGCATATTTGCTAACGACAAAAATGGAACATAACAGAGAATAGACACTAAATTAATGTTTTTATTTTGCGTATGTGTCTACATTGTATGAGCAACTCTTGTGAAGGTGTCCCTGTTTCCCTCCTCTCTGTCCCTTACCCGCTGGGTCCTTCCTTCATAGGTTAGGGGATTATGAATAACACGCGGGGTAGCCAGTTTTTCCATCTTTCTTCCCCCTTTGTGCACTTTGATCAACATAGCTGTCAAACAAATGGGTTTTATTTACAATAAAGAGGAGTATAACTGATAGAAGGTGGAAAGTTAATTCATTCTATATTTTCTTTTTTAAAAGTAAGGAAAATGATGCCCAGAGAAAAAAACTCTATTAATATACTTAAGAATAGAAAGAAGTGAACTCAGACCCTTCTCATCTCCTAATCACAATTGATAACCTCCTTCTATCAATCATTGCAAATCCTGCAACTCAAGAAACCCGGCTGAGATTATTACAAATATGATTTTGAACATTGCACAGTGGAAACAACCCACTGATCCAAGTACCCACTCCCCATCCACAGAAGAAAGAGTAATTCTAAAGAAAGAACTAATTAGGTCTCACTTTCGTTCATTACTAAATGGAAAATGGTGAAATAAAACTATGAATTTCCTAGGTCATCTCTTTAATCAGAACGTATTTGATGTCTGCTTATAGTCATAGTTCTGTCTAGACTTGGAAAATAGCAACAATCACCACAACCAAATCCCTTTGCCCTCAGGGCTTACATTATACTTGGCAAGAAGCAATCATTTAATCGCTGAAGGGAATCATCTCTGAACTGGATGATGAGAAAGATTGGGGGATGACAGAAGGAAGGAAGAGGAGAGACAGAAAAGAAGAAAAGTAAAAGAGAAAGAAAAGTTACTTCAGGGAGTAATAAAGGGAGCAGAGGACTCATTTCCGTAGTCAGGGTAGGCTTTGCTTACGAAACTTGAGAAAACTTGCAAGCCAAGGCCTGGGTGAAGAAAGTGGATATCAAGTGAGTATCTGAAGGGAAAGAACTGCAGGCAGAGGAAATGGTCCTCAGATGTATTCATGGTTAACAGGAAAGACTTTGACTAGCCTAGAAGCAAGAAAGAGAGAAGAAGATGAGGAGAGCGGGGTGAGAACAAAGATTTACTTCTTGAAAATCATGGATGGCCATGTTACCAGAATTCATTTTCATCCTGTGACCAAGTGACTGACTTGAAAAAGATTAGGTATCATCTGTTGTGTTGAATAGTGACTGTAAGACAGCAGGAACAAGCTGGGAGACCTGCTGGAAGGTTGTTTGAACAATGCAGAAATGCACACTGTGGCACTGACCCAGATCTTAGCCCCAGTGAAAGTGAGTGTTAATATTCTGGATATATATGTACACTCTGAAGCTCATAGGATTTGCCAAAATTTTGGATGCGAAGTGTGAAAGACATAGAAACATAAGTATTGAATCATGAGCCAGAGGAAATTTGCAAAGAGGAAGAAGAAACGCCAGAATGAATTCCTGTGAGTGAAAGGAACCTGTATTTAACAGTTAAATCTCTTGGAGATCGTATTCCAAAGCAGAAGGTGTCAGACAGTTTTAAGACAGAAGAATGTCTTCAAGCAGATGTGAGGCAGAACCTGATATGGAAATAGTCTACTGTTTCCCCCCAACTTTCTGAACTTTCTCTATTCCCTCAACATTTTAGGGAGGATGAAGATATTAATGAGTCTCAGGGTGGAAAGCACAGAACTGCATCTCATACCCCACTCTGGGTTAAGTGATCCAGTACATTGGATCCCTCAACATTTCCTGTCATTCTTAGTTTTGTGAAACTCATGGGGAGCAATACCCTTCCATGGACTAAAGAAGACACAATCTTTAGAGTTAGAGATTTTGAAAGGTACCCCAAAGCAAAAGCCAGATTCTCAATGGAGTTTATTATTAAATATTATTTTCTTGTCTTACTCATCAATTTTTTTGCAGAAATTTCTTTGAGTCCAGGGAATGAAAATGTCTTTGTATTTTGAAATATTTTATTTATTCATTTTCAAGCAGAGAGAGAGAGAGAGAGAAAGAGAAAGAGAGAGAAAGAGAGAACCAGGACCACCACCTTGTGGGTCTAGCTTATGTGGGTACTGGGGAATTGAACCTGGGGCCTTGGGCACTAGAGACAAGTGACTTAACCGCTGACCCATCTCTCCAGCCCTGAAAATGTCTTTGAAAACACATTGGCTTGAACAAAATATCACTGCCATTATCTTTGTGCTAAATATATGGTATTTATTAGAAATTAAAAATGTTATACGTGCTTATTTAATATGAATTTATTGTTTGACAGATTTAAACAACATTTTTATCCCTCTACTGTTGGAGATGAAAAGATCTGGTTATGAAACATGAGTTTGATCGAGTTGGCCACAGTTACACTTTCCACAGAGCTGACTCATCTGAGATATAGAAAGCATGCCCAATATCATTAAAAGAACAAAGCAGTCCAATCCATTAACAACCCCGGTTCCATCATTAATTATATGGGACAACTTTTCATTATGTAATTTGAAGACCAAGGGAAGAAGCAGGGGCAGAAAAGAATGCAGTATATCTAAATTGAAATTTCATGTGAAAAGATAAAGAAATTGGATCTTCCATGTTCTGAAATAACTAATTTTCAAACAAATGAGTCTCCTTTATTTCACTATGGACTTTAGAATGAAAGTAAATCTTCAATAATATATTAAGAGTTATAAATTTTCATCAACTAGATATTAATGCCTAGATCTTTTGAAATTATGACTTACATTTGAAAGAATCTCTGCAGGGAACGTTTCACAATTTTGATGGTGGGACATGTTTAGCAAAGTGTTCTTTAAATCACAAGATATTTGAATATCTATGACCATAAAACTGCCAATTTTGGGCCAAGTGTTCAGTCAATATGTGACGTGCTTTCGAGAGTGACCATGACTGACCTAAGTTTTTTCTTTGTTTGCTTGTTTGTTTGTTTGTTTTTAAGTAAATATAAAAAGTGCTCAGAGAAGGAATAAATATCATAATAAGACATGACAGACACCTAAAAACCTCTGAGTGGTCAAAGAAAACTCGGAAGAAGAATAAATGAGGGGAATTTAAAGCATGTTTAAGAATTAGCAAATCTAAGTTATAAAACAAGCAACACTCACTGTTAGTTAGAATCTAGGTAGTTATGAACTCACACACAGTTCCATCAGTGTGCACTTTAAGAGAATTAAAAAAAATCAGGAACAATTGGCTGAATAAGTAGGAGATGATTACACCTCATGTTCATTGTAACCTAAATTAAGGAGTTGGGATTATCTAAGCATTTCAAAGAGAGTAATTATACCTGTACTTTTAAAAGATTTTTTTATTTATTCATTTTCAAGCAGAGAGAGAGAGAGAGAGAGAGAGAGAGAGAGAGAGAGAGAGAGAGAGAGAGAGAGAGAGAGAGAAAGAGAAAGAGAGAGAGAGAGAAAGAGAACACCAGGGGCCATTTGGCTTATGTGGGTACTGGGGAATTGAATCCAGGGCCTTGGGCACTGGAGGCAAGTGCCTTAACGGCTGAGCCATTTCTCCAGCCCTGTACTTTTAAAAGATTTTACAAGTGTTATTACTCTGTTCATATTTGTTTTCTTGTGTTTTCTGTTGTAAGCTATTAAACATATATCATGGATTGTATACCATTTGAAGTTCCCTTGATTTTTTATTGTTTTCTTTACTTCATTTTGTTTTACCAGAGCAGATATAGTCTAATCCCTTCACCTACTTATTGAGTACATTTACTATATTTTTTTACTTCTTTACTGAGAAGTTTTAGATTTTTTGTTACATAACTAACCATCTGGTATGCATTCCATTTCATCATCTCATGTGTCCTGTTCCTTCGTCAAAAAAACACCTTTTTGATATAAGGTTTATTATAATGGAGGGAGAAAGAGGAGAGAGGGAAGGGCAGGGAAAGAGAGAAGGAGGTACATGAACCAGAGAATAAAAGAAAGAAAAGAGGAGAGGAGGAGTAAAGCAGGTGCATGTGCCTGCAGTCAGTATTCATAAAGAGCATCATCAAATTTTAATATTGTAAACATGGGACTTCTCAACTTAGTGATTATTCCTTCTAGATCTTACACAAGAGATATTTTAAAAGTTATAAATTCCTTCACTTTTCTCTACATTTGCTTATTACTTAAAGTTGCCTCTGAAATAACTTGAAGAAGTCTAGTTTGCATTATAATTATTTCTTGAAGATTTTTGTTTCTTTTATGCTGATCGTATGAGTTTCAAAACTCTTATTTATGTTTCTTAGTGAATATCTTAGATAGCATGAATTTTTCCCATGTCTATAACTTATTTAAATGACTTTTTGTCCCAAAGATCAGTAACATACAGGCTTGCATGTAGTATTGCATCATAATTTTACATTCCCATTTTATGAATGAAGCAGTGGTCTGCAGTGGCATCTTAATCCCAAAGGATTAGTTGCATTTTTTACTTCTAACACTTCAGATGTGAAGTTCTGTCTCAAGTACCTAAACATATATAAGTGAGCTTTCCTCATCTCGTTATACAGAGAGCTTCAGAAAATTTGAATATCATCTTTAAATTCACCATAAAATTCTGAGATTTGAGAATTCATCACTCGTGATTTTGAAATTAGTTACACATTCAGTAACATTTTATTACATTGTGTTTGTAGACACAAATCTAAGTTTTTTTTAGATTTAAGCAAGAGCAGGATGTGGTTTATTTTCCTGATCAGTACAGTTTATATTAGAAGAATGATTATGTCTAAAGATGGGAAGCACATTTTAAAGTGTTACTCAAATTACATTCACACACACACACACACACACACACACACACACAAGCACACACACAGTATTAGTGAATGAGGAGATGAGTTATTAGGTGCTTAGATTTTTTAAAACTAAGATGAGAGATAATCATCCTTATAATAATATGTTTGTAAAAGATAAGACAGAAGTGTCCTTAAATGAAACAGAAACCAGGAAATTTAGTATGAAAACTTAGATTATAAATTACATTTGGTTATACTATATTGATCTTGACCATCATTTGGGTGTTTTATTAGGTTAATAAACTGATATGTACTCTAATGCTGAGGAAGAGATGTGAATAGAATATTTTTTATAAACTGGGTATAACCTGCATTATTTTTAATGTCTAAAACAACTTGAATAATAATAATGTATCATATATACCTGTCATTGTCAACTACCTGTTTATCATTAATTGCATCTATCTATCTATCTATCTATCTATCTATCTATCTATCTATCTATCTATCTATGTTCTGTCATTTATTTATTATATATGCACAATGTAATCAATAGGAATCCAACTGCATTTTTCTGTGTTGAAGAAAGAAAACTCAGTTTATAATGTACACAAAGGAAATTTTGAAATGTAAAGATAAGCTTGATGAGATCCGAGAACTTACATGACTGCATCCATAAATGTACTGCTAAAATAATTTAAACACCGTGTTTTAGTACAAGGATTGAACAGTAAAAGCAGGGTTTTGATTCTGCTACATATTCAGACTTTTAAATGTATAATTGAAGTTATAAGGTGATAGGAGAAGGAATAGAATGAACTTTTAAGTGAATGGTGCCGAAAAAAGAAAATAAATTACAGAATAATGTCTTCATGATTTTGGAATAAACAGGATTTCTTAAGCAGTATGCAAAATATAATCAATAATAAAAATCATGAGGATTTGAGATACCTGAAAATTATCTTATTCAACAACCATCATACTCTACATGTAACCAAAATATAGAAAGAGGAAATTTTAAAACGTATGATCCAACATACCTATCCTGAACATGTATTAATCTTTAGATTTGAGCATGATTAGATAGAAAATGTATTTTAAGGATATAAGAAGGCTTATATAGACACTTTATAAATAAAAATATTAAAATTGGTTAAAAGATAAAAATGTGATCCATTTCCTTAGTCATCAAAACATCAAAAATTTTCAGGAGTGTTGGTGCTAGGAAGGCAGAGTTAGGAGGCTCTCCATGAGTTTGAGGCCATCCTGAAACCACATAGTGAATTCAGGTCAGGCAGGACTAGAGTGAGACCCTACCTCAAAAACCAAACCAAAAAAGAAACAATCGAAAAATTGAAGCAGTGATTCCATGCTACTATTGACCCAACAAAAACTAGAAAGAGAAAATATCAAATGATGAATCCCTTTCTGAGATCTCATAGTTGTCTTTTCTTCCTTACACAAGTTCACTCCTTCGCGATACCCCTTCTTCATGTATGTGCAGTCAACTGCTCCCTAAGGATCACTGCGGGTCTGCATTGTCAAAAGGAGCCTTGGAATAAGGAGGCCAGTGAAGCAAATTATGGCTCCTGCTGCCATAGTTTGTCTTCGAAGACACTGACACCCATCGTTAACCTTTTCCACTGTAAATTCTCTAGTAATTCTCCCATAAACCACAATTTCAGGCATCATCGGTGATTTTCCTGGTAGGATAGTCCCAAAGGGACCTGGAAATCCTGGGCAACATCTGCTGGCAATCATGGGAAGAACCGGGAACCTTCATTCAATCTGGGGTGGTGGTGGGGGGTGATACAAAATGATTGAGTCACTCTTGGCGATGCTTATATGGTTTCTTCTAAACCAAATATACTCTTTCCATAAGATTCTGTATTCATGTTCCTTATTATTTAACCAGATGAATATTCCCACAAAGAGCTGCATAAAAAAGCATAGCAACTTTATTATTGCTAAAAGTTGAAGGCACCTGATATCCTTCAGCAGAAGAATGAATATATAGTACTGCAATCAAACAAAGGTGTGCTATTCACTGTTGAAAAGAAATAATCTTCCAATGTTACTGAGGAGCTGGTTTTTGTCTTTTTACTTTACTTTGATGGAAGAGTAGCTTTTCAGAGGCTGGTAATCATGGGCCTTTCACTGCCAAAGAAGTATGAGCCAATTTGATAGACTCAGTATAGTTCCAACTCCTGAGAAGTAGAGACACTTCCATATCTTATTAGCTAGGTACTCTGATTAGAGCATGCTGTTTGAGTGCTCTGGCTTCTGATTGCCAGCACCCCAGTCTTTGCCCAGCTCTTGGCTCTAAGCAGCCACCCAGCCACTCTCAGTTCCAGCTCACATTATATCTCCTGTGCTGAGCACATCAGAACCTTTCTAATGCCTGCAGCTCTTGGGTAGAAGTATGCAATGCAGTCTTTCTTCCATTGTATTCTCTGCATACTGAATCTTGGTTCTCTGACTTCCATGGACTTCTATTGTCCTTCATCATTTTTACTGTTTTTTTTTTTTCTCGTCTACTGCTTTGCTCACTGGCTACTCTCTGAAACTCTTAAGCTGCCTTCTTGCCACCACATGTCTGCATCTGGTTTGAAGTTCAGCCTGTCTGACCTGTGATTAAAATCACAAGCAGTCCATGAAAATCCACTTGGCAGAAGTCTTTGTGGGAAGATGGGGCTAGGAAACAACACAAGATCATGTTTACTGACTGAACTTCACAGTCTGGTTATCTACCCATTAGAGGTGACAGACAGTGGTACTAGTGTGGTATGCAAATGAAGGATTGCATTTTTACCAATTAGAGTACAGCTTAGAGTGTCACCAATCACTAGCATCTTGCTGAGTTACTGACAAGGTGCTAACCCTCCTATCCTCTAAAGTGTACTGACATTGTCTTGCTTGGAATGCTAGTTTCTCAGGCTTGTGCATGTTGTCTGGAGTCCTTTTCATGAAACACCATAGGACTAGACAGGTTCCTTGGACAGACAGACAGGGGAAAAGGGCTCCTGGTTAGTGATTTTATTCTAACCTAATATGACAAAAAGGCTGAGCCTACTTCCTTCTTCTTCTTCAGGCTAAGTGAATTTTCCAGATTGTAGACTGTTTTGGAAGGCATTTTGGGATCTAAGCAACATAAGATGCATCATGGCCCAGCCAGCACCTTTGTCTTCATGTAAGCGAAGCAGTCATGGACTCTGGACTCTCATTTGATAAAGTCCAGCTCCCATGGGGTGATGGATATTCCAGCTGTGTTGCCCCCTCTTCCATGAGGAATCTGTGTTCTCTCTTCCTTGTTTACATCTTATTTTGAAATAAACTTTGCTTGCTTCTACCCTTCCCTGCCTTCTAATTTTTTTCTCTCTTTCTCCTTTAATTCTTTAATCAGGAACACATCCCACCATGATGACATCAGTGCCTCCTGAGTAGCAACCATGGCTTCAGTTGCAGTGGTCCTTGAAGCTGGACTATTATAAAAGACACTGTAAAGTATCCTAACAGCTGGTCTGTCCTGAGAGTATTCCAGGCAGGTGTCAGTATTGGGCAGCTGGAAAGGCAGCTCCTGATTCCAGACTGCCAGGCACAAGGGAAGGGTCTACACACAACCTCCACATGTTTGAATGGCTTTTGCTTAGCAATTATTCCCATTCCCATGAATAAAATTAGAGAATATTTACAATAGACACTTAAAGAAAGCTCAAAAGAAGACTAACATTTTACACAGTATTTAACAATCCCCTTAAGCCCTCAGGAGAGTTGAGTTTCTCGGTCTCATCAAGACATGAAAAGTAATAAAAGGCACTTAAAACATGTCCCTAAATGTAGAAAATCGGTTTAAATAGGGCACATTATGTATTATTCCAATTTAAGACTTTCTGCAAAAGACAAAACTATAGATTTTAAAAATCAGTGTTTTTAGGAATTAGAAAAAAAGATAATGTTATTATATAGAATTTTTGAAGCAATAGATTGAAATACTTGATATAACATTACAATGAGATATTTACATTTGTCACATAATGTAAAATGCCATAAATACAAGTAGACTTCTTTCTGTAGGATATGATTCTAAAGACAAGCATTCTGAAAGCAAAAAATGATGGTCAATGTTGTAACTCAATCTCATGTTTATATTTAAATTGTAAAGTTTTATAGCTCATGTAGGAGATCATTTTTCTCTCTTTGCTATTAATGATGTATTGTTATATGTGACTACAAGCTGTGCTGTAGCTACAATATTTTACTTATTTCTCAGTATGTATAATAATTTTAAGAATATTTTAAAGCAATGTATGTATTATGTCTATAAGGTAGATGTTAGGAAAGCAGTAATGGCCAAATGATTTTATACAAAATCTATAATAAATACAGCAATGAATAATCATGGCTTTAAAATTTTAGGGTAAGAATCATGTTGTATAACCTAAGATTTGGCCATACATCACAAAGACCACAAATAATTTTTTTTTAAATTTTCAACTTACCCAAAAATTTATAAGTAGAAAGTTCAGGGGTGCAGAACATTCTTTTCTATAATGTATATAATATAAGAAAAAGTCAAAGAGATTACCATAAGAATATTTATTTGGCAGGGTTTTAATTCTGTTCCATTGGTCTATCTGTCTGTTCTTATGCCAGTACCATGTTGTTTTTGTTTACAATGGCTTTGTAATATACCTTTAGATTGGTTATGGTGATACCTCCTGATGAACTTGTTTTACTTAGGATAGCTTTGCATATCCAAGGCCTTTTGCCTTTCTAAATGAATTTGGAAATTATTTTTTCTATGTCCACAAAGAACGATGCTGGTATTTTTATTGGCATGGCATTGAATCTGTATATTGCTTTTGGGAGTATTGCCATTTTTATGATATTAATTCTACCTACCCAGGAGCATGGAAGATCTTTCCATCTTTTCATGTCATCTTCAGTTTCCTTCTTCAGTGTTTTTATTTTTCATTATACAAGTCTTTCACATCCTTGGTTAGTGTTACTACAAGGTATTTGATTTTTTTGTGACTATTGAAAATGAGACTTTTTCACTGGTTGCTTTTTCTGTGTGCACATCATTTGCATACAGGAAGGCTACTGATTTTTGTGTGTTAATTTTGTATCCTGCCACTTTGCTAAAGGAGTTAATCACATTCAGTAGTTTAGTGATACTGTTCTTTGTGTCTGTTATATATAAGATCATGTCATCAGCAAAAAAGGCATAGTTTCACTCTTCCTTTCCAATTTGTATCCCTTTTGTGTCTTTTTCCTGTCTTACTGCATTTTCTAGAACTTCAAGGACTATGTTGAAGAGCAGTGGTGAAAGTGTCTTGTTCCAGAATTTATGAGGAACTCCTTGAGTCTTTCCCCATTGAGTATGATTTGAGCTTTAGGGGATTTGTAAATGGCCTTTATTATGTTTAGGTATAGACCTTCTATTTCAAGTCTCTGAAGTGTTTTGATCATGGAGTGGTATTGAATTTTATCAAACGCTTTCTCTGTATCTATTGAAATAACCATGTGGTTTTTTTTTGGCTGAGTTTATTAATGTGGTTGATTATGTTTATTGACTTCCGTATGTCAATGTCAACTGGAGTAAAGATAGCATCTTCAACAAATGGTCCTGGACAAATTGGATAAATACTTATAAAAAGATGAAACTAGACCCAGTCCTCTCACCATGCTCCAAAATCTCCTCCAAATGGATCAAAGACCTCAACATAAGACCTGAAACTCTGAAAATCCTGGGAGAAAAAAAAGGGGAAGTATCTACGAAATAGGAGTAGGGAAAAACTTCCTAAACAAACCTCCAGTAAACCAGGAAGTATAGAAATCACTCAACCAATGGGATCTCATGAAGCTAAAAAGCTTCTATAAAAATATACCATACTGAAAGCCAAAGAGCACCACCATGTTGGAAGTTAATCTTTGCAAGCTATAATACAGACAGAGGTCTAATATCTAGAAGCTACAAAGATTTTAATAAATTAAATAATAAAACAGCAAATAGCCCTCTCACAAAATGGGCCTCTGAGCTCAACAGGGAATTCTCTGAGGAAGAATTTCAAATGGCCAAATATCATTTAAGAAAAAGTTCAACATCATTGATCATCAGGGAAATGCAAACCAAAACAACAATGAGATTCCACCTCACTCCAGTAAGACTGGCAATCATTTAAAAATCTACCCATAACAGGTGTTGGTGAGGATGTGGGGGAAAAGGAACCCTCCTTCCCTGCTGGTGGGAATGCAAACTGGTACAACCACTATGGAAAGCAGTGTGGAGACTTTTGAACAGGATGGATATAGAACTGCCAGTTGACCCAGCTATCCCTTTACTGGGCATATATCCTCAAGACTCCTCATTTCAGCACAGAGACATCTTCACTACCATGTTTACAGAAGCTCAATTCATAATAGCTAGGAATTGGAACCAACCTAAATGCCCATCACTAGAAGAATGGATATAAAAACTGTGGTACATATACACTCAGCAATTAGGAAAAATTGTATAATGAAATTCAAAGAAAAATTGCCTGACTTGGAATAGATCATACTCAGTGAACTCACACAGAACAGAGAGACAAGTGCCACATATTCTCCCTTATCTGTGTCCCCTAATCAGATTAAACCAAACTGTAAGTAAATATGATTAGTGATTCAGGTGAAAGGCAAAGGGGACAGAAAGAAATGCCAGGCATGGAAACAACAGAGGGGGGAGGTGTTCACATACCTAAACTAACAATAATCTGACTCCATAGAATCATATCTTCTGTACAAGTTCCAGAAGCAGATAGGACCTCAAAGGGGGGGGGTGTGTGTGGAAGTCTGCCTATGGTAAAAAGGACACTGACCTTTGGCTTCCCAATGCAGTAAGTAGGTAACTACCACAATGAGCTGTTGATCAGAATGACCCACAGGGTCCCTAAAATAAGACAAACTTTTGTCACAGCCCTTGAATACCCACCTTAGGCTAAAGATAAGACCCTATTGCTGAAGATTCCACAGACTGATATCACACAACACTGAGACACCCTGCTGAATCCAGAAAGAAAATCAGCTCCCAGAAGGGCAACCTGGGTAATGTTGGAAGGTGTTGCATGAGCTGCCAGGGGAACCAGACCAACGATATCCTGACTGAGCAGGAGGCATCTTCAAGTTACACCAACTTATGGCCTGAGAGTGCAGAACACACTGCTCTATGGCACAGACAAGCAAGTCAAAAAGTGCCCATCTGGGCAATAGTGGTGCTCAACCTAGGTGGGTAGTCAACAGCTGGCTAATTGGCTATGAGATCTGTTCAGAGGCAGGGAACCCCTGATTGGTACAGAGACCCAAAGCAACTTCTCCATGGGGAAGTCCTCACTGACCATAGGTCTTCAGAAAGCCTACATCCTCCAAACGCTCACCAACCTACCAATATTTGTCTTAGTTGACCAATAATAATCTCACTCTCCATTGGAGACTCTGCTTATATCTTTCAGAAGGCAACAAGAATGTGGGACAACCAAACTCCACAAAAGGGACCTGATGTGGGGGGGGAGAGACACCCAAGCAGGAGATGATCCATGTAGAGCCCAAACACAACCTCTAAGGAATTGGGGTGGTGAGCAAAACATCCATTCCCACAGCAAGGCAGATAACCTACAGAAGGACAATGGAGACCAAGGGTGCCCAAAATTGTCCAAAACACAAATTTAGACACTTTTACAAACCTAATAACTATGGAAAATTTAATTCACCCACTATGACTCAGGGAAATTTCTGGAAGAGGGGGTGGAAAAAATGTAAGAGTCATGGGGAGGACAATAACTAATGCATAAAAGGGAATGTCATCATGGACTCAATGACTTTAATAACCTATGATACTGAGCATACTGTTGTGTTAATATACATAATTTTAAACCAATAAAAATGTTTAAAAATGAAAAAAAGAATATTTATTTGTATGCCATTGGCCTAAAATTAAATACATAGTACTCGTGCATCAGGTTTAAAAATTAAAATAGAGGTCATCAAAATACCACATTGAACATAAGGAACTTCAAGAGACAGTATGATTGATTCTTTTGTCACTTAGGAAAAAAAAAACCTCAATGAAGTGAAAATGAAAGGAGGTAGCATATCACTAGAACAAAGTAGGATGCATTAATGGATTGTTCCTAGTTTTTCTATAAAACATTCCATCACCAGCTGATAGCAAACACTTTTAAGAAGTGCCATATTTTCAGGAAACACAAAGTAATAGGTTGAGGAAAGTAGATGTTTTCACAGACATTACATTTCATTAGTTTAACCATGCTGGATGATAGCCAAGAAATTATATTTCCTTTATAATTTGTGAAGGTGAAGAAGTCAGGTTCATTGCAAATTGCTGTTGATTTAACTCATGATGAGATAAATATTCTCAGAATCAGGGAACTATTTTACATTTTTAGAGTTAAATTATAGCCATATGTATTGCATTTATAAGAAATATAAATATGGTGTAGTGAAAGGTTATTTCAAAAAAGAATTCTCATTTCCTTAAAATTACATATAAATATCCTTCTAATCACATGCCTTCTTTTAACAACAGTTTTATCTTTGTTTCCTCAGTGTTTGACTTCCAGAAAAATTCACTTTTTATCATTTCCCTATCCTCATTTATCATTTTTCATTTTCAATTACATAATTTTCTACCTATGCCTTGAATTATCTTTCAAGATTTTACAACCAGAAGCCAAAGCAGCCTGGTCCTTTCTTTAGCCTGGATTATGCGATGTAACTATCTAGCATTCTGGAGTTCTAAATGATCATTGTTTACTTGGTCTTGGAATCCTGAACTGCTCCCTAAAATTTGCTCATCTAGTCTCCAGTTAATTTTTTGACAACTCCACAATTTTGCTTCTTCAGACTACAATGCTTGGTCTTATCTCCTTTTCTTATATTGCATTGAAGATACTGAGATATCTCATGGGGTCCAGCTCATGACCTTCACTGCACCTACCTGACCCATGCCTGGACCTCAATTATGGTTCTTCTCTTTCCTTTACATTTGGATACTTGGCTTCTAAGTGATTCATTAGAAACATAAGGCATTCTGGAAAGTTCTAGAATGACCCAAACTTTCAACCGACTCTGAGCCAAGTCTGTATAGCTGGCTAGATTAGGCAAATCTGCAATCATCTGTCTCTTGGCCTCATATTCTTGTTGTAAGCTTACTTCTAAAGCACTTCTGTAGTGGACTAGCACTTCATTTACAGTGGACTAACATTCCTAGGTGATATCATTCAAGCATTGTGTTAGGTAAACCTGTTAGAAAATCTAGATTTCGGGCTGGAGAGAAGGCTCAGCAATTAAATGCACTTGCTTGCAAAGATGGACATCTTAAATTACCCAGTATCCACATAAAATCAGATGCACAAAGTGGTCCACGTGTCTGAAATTTGATTGCAGGGTCAGGAGGCCCTGGCACACCTACTGTCACTCTGTTTTTTTTCTCTTTTTATGTCTTTATCTTTTTCTCAAAATAAATAAATAAATAAATAAATAAATAAATAAATAAATAAATAAATAAATAAATAAATAAAATATCAAAAATTATCTTTAAGGAAAGTGTACATTGATTTCCTAGAAAAAATGAATTGAGTGACCCACAAAGCCTGAGACACAGAAATTGCTAAAACAAATTGGTAATGCTGCCAGTACTCAGTTGAATTGGTTACTTTAACTGTATGTTGTGAGGAGAAGGGCTACTGATTGCCTGATGAGTTAGACAAAGGGTTGGTTACCTGGAATTTATGCAGGGGCTCCTGACACAGTGAGGAGTTAAACAAAGGATACGTTACTTCTCATATGTGTGGGCCATCTGACTTCTAGTAAGTCATCACAAATCAGGAAGTCCAGCCTTTTTAAGTTATAGTTCCCAGACTTGTCTTGCTGGGCTTATCATAAAATCTCTGCCCCCTTGGTCCTACAAGGCCATATAGATATCTAGTTATTCTTTTGGTACCTGTAACCCTGAGTAGTGGCCCACACAATGGGGGATCCTAACTGTGATCTGACATGAATTGAGTATTGTGATCTATTATGTGCTTTCTAAGCTGAACAGCACACATTATTCATTTTATTGTCATATTTATTGTAATAACAATTGTTGCAAAATTCAACTTTTTTGGCATCTTTATATGAGAACCATCTGAAACCACTCAGGAATACAGGAATGCATGTGCAGAAAAAAATATTGCTCTAATGAGCTCATGAGGGGATATCACTACAGTGTCTTGGAAAGCCTGACTCTATTGAAATCAGATTGCTTAACAGATGTCTATTCAAATACTTAAGTATGTCTGCACAGCACAAAGGAAGAAAATAAGTGATGACTGTTCAATTGTCAGAATTTATAGTTTGCTGATAGGAGTGACTCAGGAGCTAGCAGAACAAGTATATTTCACGATGTCCAAATAAGATGCAATTCTCAGAATGATTGTTGGGATCTGGAAGCTTTGCTATTTGCCAAAGCATATCACTGTGGCTTTAACATTTAAATATGTATTACTATTATGTAGTTTCTCTTATGTAAGAGTGTATTAAAATATTTAATAATATCTGTAAATGTAATATTGGTTAAATTCCATTTTCTTTGTGGTTCTCAGCACAAAAAAAAATCTTGTCAACAGGACACTCAACAGTGGTCATTACCACAAAGATCACATTCATGTATTTACACATAGAATTATAATTTCATAGTATCCACTTACATATGTGACTTGAACTAGATGGAAAGACTAATGCAGAAGACACCACATGTTGTAGTCGCAGGATATTGGAAAACTGAGCTGGAGCCAAGATGGAAGCCATCTCGCTGTCAGCTAGCTATCATGATGTGGAAAATACTATACCAGCTGCTGAGGGAGAAAAGTGCTTAACAGTCTTAACAAGCAATAACTCCTGCAAGGCACACCATCATCAGCCAGAAAAGATGTGCCTACAGGTGTAATAGTGGCAACTATGATCTGGGGTAATAAACTTCTTTCTGATTAGATTTGAGGCCCTCTCAGTGGGATGGATAGTCACTCTGGAGTAGAAATGGTTTAAGTGCTTTAGTGTAGAAGTTTAATCTAAATAGAAGTAGATTTATATTGATTATTTCAAATATATATTTTATAAAGTTTAATTTAAATTGCTGCAAATATTAAACAAGTTACTTCTGTATTTTTATTTCCTTGGAAACATGGCTAATATCTTTTCATTTTCTAGACCATAAATCTATTGTATAATAATTATCTCCTAATAAAAAAATTTTGTTCAGGAGGGAAGCTCAAAGGAAGCAACACAGGTTACAACAAAGCTTCTTCAGGCCCAGGAAGTATACAAGGTCTAGGGCCTCACCAGTCGCGGAAAGTTCCCAAAACTTACAAGACACAGAAGCCCTTTCCTAGAGTTATAGAAGATATAAGAACTGCTTAAGAGAGAAAGATTCTTTCATCAGCCCAGCTGTCTGCAAATCATGTGCTACAATGATGTAGCTTCCATGAGTTGTCATCTTGCTGGAGTGGGCTTTTCAGTGATGTAACTGACTGTGAGTCATCCATGCTCGAGTATGTAACCCCAGTGAATTTACTGGATCATTAATTTAAAGTTGGTTGGAATTACATTGTCGGTTTGTTGCCTGTGTCTTATGGATTTTGTCCTCAGATATTAAATCACAGTTTCTGACTCAATTAGTACCTAACCATGATATGGTGTGTGATATGGTAAATTTGTTTATGACTGAAAGTGTTAAGAAACTTGGTGATGTTTATATCATTAGTAAATGATGGATCTGCAGTTCAATTCAAACAGAACTAAACAATGAATCGATGCTTTAATTTTCTCTACATGAACCTTGAAATAGATTTACTATAGGTTGATAATCATAAAATGTGTGTACAATTCAGTGATGGTCCATTCACAACATTGTATAACAATCACAATTATCTAGATTCGGAAAGTTTCCATCACATAAAAAAGAAATCCCATCCCTCTAAAATTACTCCCACTCCCAGGTCTTCCAACCCTTTGAAATGTACTCTTAGCAAGTTCAGGCTAGCCCGAGCTACAAGAAAACCTGTGTCAAAACAATGACAAAAAATAATTTTACATATCATCAGAAATAACTACAACAAAAAATCCAGGAATGAAATTATTTCAAGAGGTATAAGATTGGTATACTGAAAAATTATATGTTGTAATAGCTAAAGATATAATGGAAATGAAAGATATGCTATGTTTGTTTGGGGGTCTGGGAATGAAAGACATTAGCAGTGGGGTAAAGCTACCCTAAAGATGAAAACAAAATAATAAAATGCTCTCCCAAGTAACATTACAGACTCACTTCTTGTCACTGTGATGATAGACTAGTTGGGTTAGGAGGCACATAAAAGGAAAAGCTAACTTATGCAAATAGCTTCTAACCTTAAATAAAAAGCAAATAAAACTATTCAAAATAATTCAAGTATTTAGTAGATATTTCTTCAAATTAAGGTAAATATCCAGTGAACTTTTTTAAAAAATGCACAATATCTGTAGTGATGGTGAAGCAAAACAGAATACAGTATGGGAAACTACTTTTTAATCCTTTAGAATGATAAGTATATCAGTGATTTTTTTTAATTTCAAAGGGAGCATGCATTTTTATGAGGTGTACTATATTGATGAAAAGTGAAGAATAAATCTCTAGTCATCACTATTGACAACAATTTGATCTACTATATATTAAATATATGATTGCCCTATGATTTAGGAATTCTACTCCTGGAAAGATAGCAAAAAGAAATGAAAACAAGTTGTTCAGAAAATTGCATAGGTATCTTTGTGTCTCCATTGCAAACCACGGTCCACCTTCCAATGACATCACTTGCAAATCAGGGACTTCACATCCTGTTCCATATACCACATCTCAACAGCAGCTCCTGGAACCGTGTTCACTTCACGACCCACTCCATGCATGCATTCTTCATGCTTCCAAAAGCAATACCAGGTATGCAGGACCCAGCCATGTTGTTAATTCAGGGACAAAATAAAAGTGACTTTGATGAGGAGATTCCTTTCTTTCAGTGATT
The DNA here is from genome assembly GCA_004024765.1 of Zapus hudsonius. Taxonomy (NCBI): domain Eukaryota; kingdom Metazoa; phylum Chordata; class Mammalia; order Rodentia; family Dipodidae; genus Zapus; species Zapus hudsonius. Next base: position 41,247 of record PVHP010006394.1, on the reverse strand, counting down.
TCCTTTTCAAAGAGTTTGCACAGTCCATCTTTCTGTCTTCCTGGGTGGAAACACCTTTGGCATGTCTCCATGGGCCATAATCAAAAGCCAGTCTCTGCCAGTAAATTAAACTTGCTTTGAGGTTTTTCTAACTTCAAATCTTAAATTCTCAGTCCCTCATCCATAGTCAAGCACACAGTCCATTACTTAAATTTAACCTTGGTCAAACTCTCTGGGCATGGGCAGTAGGACAAATCCACCCCTTGACCCAGGCACACACTTCTGTTAAGGTTTTCTGTAGTCCTTCCTTCCCTGTAGAAAGTTCCCAAGCCAAGCCTCCAAATGCAATTCTCTCTGCACTGAGCATTTCCAAAATCTCACCAGAATAGGCTAAAAAACTTGGCTTACCACTCTGGAAGGCATCTTCAGTTGCAAGTACCAAGTCCATGTCCATTCCTCCATATGGTCAGATTCATCTCAGCAAATCACCCCACTCCTGGTACCATATCTGTTGTAGTCAGCCACATGCCACTGGAATGAATCTTCAAACCAGGCACAATTTGAGGGAGGAAAGTATTTATTGAAACTACAGATTGAGGGGAAGTTCCATAACAGCGAAAGAGGCTGGCCCTCTTACACAGGTCCCAGCAGAGAGAAAAACCTATCACCTATACCACAAACATAGAACAGGGAACAGGCAAGGAGGGGAAGGAGAGAATTTCTTTTCCTTGCAGCCCTATCCCAGACTTAATGGCTTCCTGAGTCTCTGGAATTTCCTTTCTGCATGGCCCACACAGGAAAGGATGTTTACTTCCAGCTTCTCTGAGCTTCTTTACATCCTGCCCTTTCCTGGGATGCTGACTTCCTGTAAACATCCCCAGAGATACACCTAAGAGTTACTAAAAAGGTCAAGTTGACAACTAAACTTAACCATCACAACAGCTGATATGTTTTAGAGCTCCATGAATTTGTATTTTTACGGAGACAGATTCTGGGCATTGGTGATCCCTGTAGTTTCTTTTTTTTTTGAACATAATCAGAACCTTTATTTATTTATTTACTTATTTATTTATTTGTTTGTTTGTTTTTTGAGATCAAATCTACTCTCAGGAGCTCTTTGTGAAGCTGCGTAAAGAAAATGGAACTCGGGGAGTAGTTTTTTTTTTTTTTCCCCGATAGTTTTTTTTTTTTAATTGTCCATAATGAGTTACAACATTTAGTGGGCAAACAATGAGTTGTTATCCCCAATTCCCTGCTGCCCTCCCCTCCCCCCTCCGCTGGATAGCCTCCTCCATGTGTTGTCTGGATCAGTCCTTGTAACAGGGACCATGGATAGCCAAGTATTCAGCCCGGTTCTCCTGGCCATGCCTCTGGATAATCTCCCCTACCACGGCTCTCACAATCTTTCTGCCCCCTCTTCCGCATAGTTCCCTGAGTAGTGGTGGATGAATATTAAAAATGAAATATCGAAATTTAGGAAAAAATGGTCTGACTTTGAGCAGATCTTACTAAGTGATCACTCAAAAGAGCAGAAAATAGAACATCGCATATTCTCCCTCATATGAGATCCCTGTAGTTTCTATTTGCTAATAGTAAACTTGGAAATTGTGGGACCCTGCTGAAAGACACAGAGGACAAGGGGTTAAAGGGAAGTTGAGACTGGCCTGAAACATGGATAACTTCATCCTGAGACCAGCAGGAATTCACCTGTCTCCTTCGCTACCCAACCTCCAGCCACATGACCGGCCCCAGGAAATCCTGATAAGTCCAGGCATTTCAAGGCCTGAGTTTTCTGGAGTTCATATAATTCAGGTATAAGGTTATAACAAGGTCCAGGCAAGGAGAAAGTCCTTCTATCTTATCTGTACAGCTTGCCCCTAACAATCCTTTCATGAGACATCCACAGGCCACCCTGCCCCTGCCAATCCCTTTGCCACTTGTCTCCTTGCCTCTCCTTTTCCTCCTGAATTAAAATCCCTTTCCAACCTAATAAATGAGCTATTCACTGCAAGTGTCTCCTGAGAGTTCTTCCTCTCACTGTCGCTCACCTCTCTCCCAAGACTCTGTGTACCCAGCAATGTGGATGAAAAGGGGTGTTAGTGTACAATGAACCCCTAAGTGATCCACAGACCCACAGAAAGAGGGTAAAAAAATGACAGGAATTTAAAGAAATTCAAAGGAAATTAAAGTTTTACCTTGAAACTAAAGCACTGTATTCATAATTGACTCAATTACTCATTTTTAAATTGTCTGGAAGAAGTGCTTTGTTGGCATACAGTGGCAAATGCTGGATTTCCTCCCACATGGCTCACTGCAAGTATCAAGTGGGCTTCTGCAGGAAAAAAAATATTCTAAGCTATCTTATGCAGTAGTGGACCCTTTGAGCTACATAGCCAACCAACCAGGCCAGATGTGCTCACTGCTTCAATAGTGGTGTGATTACTGAGGGAAGTAGCCAAATGCTCTCTGGTTGGAATTGATGACCCTTCCAACAAATTGTTAATAACCCCCAACCATGCTCATAAGGCAACCCTTGTTAAACTCAGTGGGTCATACCTCCATGAGTTAAAAAAAAAGAAGACATCAATGTGAAAAAGAGACTAGTCAAGAAGAAAGGATTGAGTAGGAGGAATACTTGGTCAAAAAAGTGATGAGCGCAGATTATTATATGAATTACCAATAAAAGTGTATTTACAACTGAGATGTGTAAGGGAAGAGCACCTCTAGCAAGTAGAAGATTATTTTAGCCTAGAATTGTACTGTCATAACGGGAAAAGTCATAGGATGGAGGAAGATAAAAGGAATGAGAAAAGGAAACAGGAAGATCTACCTAGAAAGAGGGGAGTCAGCAATGGAATGAGTGTGGGAAAGAGAAAACCAAAGACTATCTATCTATCTATCTATCTATCTATCTATCTATCTATCTATCTATCTATCTATCTATCTATCTATTCAAGTTCACCATAAAAATAAAATAAAAATAAAATAAAGCTAAGAGATACAATTAGCAAAACTGGGTAATAATTTGTACATATTGAGGACAGAGACAGTAAGAAAAAGTGCTTGTTAAAAGTGGAACAAAGGCATCTACTGGAGATCAGAAGAAAGCCCTTTCCTGGATATATACTAGATTGTGAATCATTGAAATAGAGTAGTGCATTAAAAATGGTTTTGATATAGTGTGACCAGGTTAATAATGTGGACTAAAATAATCCTTGAAGAATTTTGGGATTAATGTTTAATTATAAGTTAGAGAATAATGATCTACCAAGTAGAGGTAACAAAGAGTGATCAGAATATAACACAAATATAAGCAAAATTAGATTGATCCAATTCTGAAAATTCTCCTTTGAATATACAGATCAAATGTCTTTCTAAGCTTTAACAGAGCTTAATTGACATCTAGGATAAATTTGAAAGACAGAATTAACAAGTTTTAAAGCCAATTAAATCTAATATATATTCTATCTCTATATATCACCTAATCATCTATCTCTATATATCTTACCTACTGCTATAAACTTATGTCTATATATACTTTCATAATTCTGGGTTATATGGTTCAAGTAAACAAGGTTTTACTGATTATATAAATAAGTCTTCTCTAAAAAAAGCCTTAGATTTATTCTGCATAATTCTCAAGATGTAGGCAAAAGAACTTTAAACATTTTAGAAGATATAACATTAGTAAGAGTGAACACCATACTTATTAGCTCATGGTTATTATACAAAACATTCTATAGTGTAAACACAGTTCATGGGCCTACCTTGCTGACCTGCAAACTGATGTTGGGTGTCTGATCTATTAGCTTTATGGTGCACAAAGTGAATTGTTTCTTTCACTTAGTTTTGCAGGTGTCCTGAAAAAAAAGAACTTGTTTTACAGTCATCCAGGTTCCAAAAAATTCCATTTCAAAAATTCTCTGTTTTTCATACTTTATTACAGTAAAGAGATTCTTGAATTTGTTTTCTTCTGAAAATTGAAGAAATGCTCTCAATTTTTCATAGTTGAAAAACGTTGCAACTGCAAGTATGAAAACCCCATAAATTCCTTTCTGGGCATGTAGAGCATCCAGTGTATTGTGTATTTAGATGTCATATTTTAAAGACACGTGTTTGTTATTCTGTGAAATTCCTTTCATAAAAAATGTTGCTGCTGCAAAAAAAAGATAGGTTAAAATCTCAAATGTAGAAATCCAAATTTTGATGATCCTTAATAAAATATTAAATAATTAATCTATCTACAAAATACATTTTATTAGTGGCATGCTGGTTCTACAGTGCATTGATAATAAATTATAAAAGGAAATAACAATAAATAAAGAATTTTGAATATATATGCAAGTTCTTTCTTAATATGAGTACCATCATAGTACTAAATGATACCTAGTCCTAATTATAATGTGGTTTCATTCATAAACTTTTTTCAGGATGGCATAGTGATTATGTTCCTGTCTAAGGAAATGGCAAGAAAACAATTCAGAAATTTAGACTTTGGTCAGCAATCTAGTATTTTCTATCTATGATGCTGAGAAAACGAGTGTATTTCAACCCATAGCGCAGTAATAAGTGTAACAGTACCCTCTCAGAGTTTCCTTCCTCTTCCAGAAATTAATCCACTATATCATCAATCACACACCGTACAATGTGTTCACTTTCATTGTAACAAAGAGAGGCGCGACAGAGCTCTAGCCAGCAGGCTCCCATCTCATAAGTTACATCTGTTTTTGTCAAACCTCTGTCATCTATGTCGCTCCCAGAGCTCAGAGAGAAAACTTCACTAAAGACTTCATTGCCCTCAAGCTACTGAGTAACTTTTCTTAATCAAGATAACTACATCAAAGATTATTATTCTCTATTATAAATAAAAATGTGAGTGTTAAAGACGTTAGGAAAATTACTAAGAAGGAAATACTAGTAAGGAAAGATTCAGAAATAGAAAACAGTTCTCTGTGGAAAAAGAAAACATCAAATGCTGCCAAATATAAGCTGCCTATAAACATCAGGAGCACTTGTAGCAAAACCTTCTGTCAGTAACTCTCTCTAAACTGAGCTACTCTCTAAAACAAATCTACTCTTGATCAAGGCTCCTATGAAAAACTACAACTAATTCCAAACTCTAGCCAAGGCTCCCATTATTGCACAAATACTTGATCCAAGCAGGGAGCAGTGTCAGCTGCACATAATTATTCATAAAACAAATTCAATTTAGGATTGCAATGTAGAAACCCGGAGTCCACACGGCCAACTTTGGTCTAGAGGCTGTTTTCATTACCATATGAGAATATCTGTGATCACTAAACGACTGCAAATCTTATAAAACTTTAAAAATATCAATAGACCAGACCCCCAAAAATATACATAACCCTAAAATGCCCTGTCTTTCCTTGTAGCCAAAGATATTACAAACCACAGAGATAGGATTGAATTTGCCTTGCACAGAATATTTACATTAGAAATTTTATTTAAGACCTGGAAAGGCTCTTGGCACCTGACTGAGATTTAGAAATATTTCCTCCATTCTCTGATCATGTATGACATTTCACACATAGGTGCTCCTCCAATTGTGTGTTGTGCCAGAACTCTCAGGATCCCTTGGAAGTCCTCAAACCCTATGTGTGTGTGTGTGTGTGTGTGTGTGTGTGTGTGTGTGTGTGTGTGTGTGTGTGTGTGATAAGTCTAGAGAGTTGGAAGAGTAGAGGTGTTTAAACACAGAGCAATAAATCTACATGGGATGGAGTGTACATATTTTATCAGCTGGGATTTTTCTACACAATATTTCTCACCCTTTACATAGCAATACCAACTCAGGAAATGCAGTGATATTAATACCCAGGCAAAACTCCAATGTGGTATAAAATTAATATTGAGTAAGGTGGAAGAAAACAGCGAATGGGGAACATATGTTAATATTAAGCATCATTTGCTGTCTGAAATCATGTTTTCAATATGTTTTTGCTGTGGTGTTTGAAAAATGATTCTGTAATCTTTTTAATAATCTTAAAATAGAAATTCTAATTGAGATAAAACATCATAATATCCAGTAAAAAAATTTCATGGCATAGCTTTGACAGTACATTTGTTTAAATGTTCTTTATCTCTGCCAAACATCTAGGGATTAGATGTTCTCTTAGGTTTTCTAAGAACTAAACAAGTAAAGCTCATATACTTAATCCAAGCCATATAACATACAGATTTACTGAAGGAGCGTGATAAATGAAAGCGTGTCTACATCTGGGGTGTGTTACTGTTCCGTTGCTCTGTAAATATGAGCTTCAGTGTCCTGATGGTACATGCACGGGCCTTTGTATGGTGCAAGTTTGCACCCTTGAAGACTCATGGCACACACAAATGTATTTTCCAATAAAACACTATATCCTTGCAAGTGTAGGCAGACATAATTATCTATGGATTTTTGCCATATAAACTGTAAAACTCTTCATAAATATCCAGCAGTTGTACCCTCACTGATAAACTTATTTCCTTACTTTCAGGGTGACCCAGGGTAGCCCAACAACTTTCTCCATTACCTGATGACTGGCATTTCCCACGAAGGGTGTATTAGGGAATAAATTATTATGTGCAATTTCATTCATCTTGCCAGCAAGTATTAAATATTAAGTGCAAGCTGACCAGTATTATTCAATTCTAAGAATTCACCTAGTTAAAAATGTTTATGGGAGGAGCTGAGGCAGCGTTACTCACTGTTCACCACGTATGATCCAGTTTAGATAGCATTCAAGCTTCAGGGTATTATCCTGATTCAATCTTCCCATCTCACTGTAGGCACACTGAGATTACAGAGGGCCTCCGTACTGTGTCCAACTCATTGTAGGCATATTGGGATTACAGAGGGCCTTAGTACTGTGTCCAGCTTTACATGGATTCTTGAGATCCAAATTCGAGTACACATACATGTTTGGCAGGCATTTTATCATTGCTCCAGCCGCCAATTGTTATAGTTCAAAGCATTTGGTATAATTAATATTTGAACTATCAGTAGATTTTCCCCAAAAATTCTTCTATAAATTCCATCTTCCTTTTAAATATATAGTGCTATTTCCCCTATATTCCCATCAGTCCTATAATATGCCCAAATACCATGTAAACCAAGGCTAATATGCATACTGAATTTTATTTATATATAAGCACAAAAGAAATCCTCTCACTATGGAGAACACTTAATCTACCTTTTCCTATACATACAGAGCACATCATACTGATTACCTAAATTTAGACAAATAAGAAGGAATGCATAACATGTTATTGAAATCAGTTCACAGTGTAATGAGTGAATAAATGAAAAATAGTCAATGTGGAATCACAGGAGCTTTGTACATTCAGAAAAAAATAAACAAGAGAAAATGCTACAAAATCAGTAAAAAATGAATCAATAAAGGAATGTCTCAACATAAACTAAGTGAAAGATAAATTTATAATGACTTTGAACTCTCTCCTTATGCCCATTGGTTATAGGATCTTACAATACCCTCAGTGAAAAGTAATAGAAAATGACAACAGGTATTTTCAGGTTTTGGATATTCCTCTATGGAGCATCCTCATTAAAATGTAGCAGTTGCAGTCTTATGGATTTAGCACACAGAGATCACAAAAATCTAATCTCAGCTTTCAAAATCCTATTTTCAGTTAGGCTTCATATAGGCTCACACATATAGGGAGAGACTGTTGGAGATCAGGCTTTTCTACAGGGAATTTGTATGATGAACTGAGAAAATAAATGCTCTGCTAAGATCTATTTGGCAACATTGCATTAAGCACAGTCAAACAGATTGGTTTGCTGCAGGGTTCTGGTAGGTAATACGTAATAAAAGCCCATAGGGGGTTATAAATAAATATAAATTGGATAAAAGTATAAACCTCCTAGTCCTATTTTTGAACAAGCAGATTCCCTTGCATTGACCCAGCAAGAATTTCAAGTGAAGCAGGAAGGAGTTAGAGCATGGAGGTGTTGCTTGCTGAGAAGTGATAGCATCCTGTTACAGGGTACCATAATCATTTACAGCCAGCGATACAATAGGCCCCGAGTTTGCTCTGAAATCTTTGACTGCATAGTGCCTTAACCCTCTGAGCTGCCATGAACTCTGATCTGGAAAAGACATCCAGAGGACTGGATGCAGTCTCAAAAAGTGGGTTCTTACCTGGAAATTGCACATTATATTTCTTTACTTTTTTTTTGCTTATTTGTTGCTACTTTATTTAAAAAACACATATATAAACTCGGAGTCTGAGGATTTGCCAGGGAGATAATTTCCAGATATTTATGACTTCTGAGACATTTGTTGATCACAATTCCTTAAGAAGTAGAGAATTTATGCAGCATTTTACACATTTTAAGCCATATGCTCTGCTATGGGTGTTTGAGGCCATGTTTTCATAGCTGGGGCTCCAGGTGGCTATTGATGCCAAGGAAACTGTATGTAGCAGAGCCTAGTACTAGATCTCAGGGTCACTGGGAACATGCCCATAAGGGGATTGCAGAAAGCGGCAACTTCATGTTTCTCTTGCCTTCTGGCTCTGAGGAGGGCGGTTTTGCCCCATTACCCACTCCTTCCTTGATGTGCTGCCTTGTCATATCTCCTGAACAAGGAGGTCCAGAAGTCAGGGATGGAAAATCCCAAAAATACCAGACAAAAAGGATGCTTTTCTCTTTTTATTTTGATCATGTCATGTATATTATTAGAGTGATGGTAAAAAATGACTCCATATTGAGATATTCATCAATTATGTGTCTTCAGTATAAGATTACACATTGTTAATGGAAAATACAGTAAAATAATCTCTGAATGAATCAGAGGCACAGGAGACTGATATTGAAGCAATAGCATCATGGTGGGCAAGACATTTGGAAACTAATATATATGGAGTGTGTTAAATAAGAAAGAAAAAGGGAAAGCGAGAACAGAGTTTATGTCTTTGGCATAGAATGTGCTATAGGTTCATGAAAATGTCTATTTTAATATCAATCACACAATGTAAGCTTACAGAAATTTTCTATTTTCTCTTTTTTAAAAAAAAATTCAACCACAGATTAAAACTTTGTTTTCTGATTTTGTATCCTTACCATGGTGAAAATAAACTGGCTATTTTTATTTGCAGGTAGTTAAGTATGAACCTAAGCATCTCATAGCAGTACCAGATTTCCTGATTAATGTCATTGATTGTGTGTTATTTGAGTCTAGTCTATCAACTTCCATGTCGAATCTGCCATTCAAACTTGGGCATTTATTTTAGGCTGCAAGCACACATCTTAGAGTCATGCTAAAGAATGAATATTTTAATAGGGGTAAGTGGTCATACAGTTATGCACAAGGAAGTTATGGAGCTTTGTTCAGATTTGACACTTGTAGCAGGTTAATGTTAAATGCCAGTCTATTTTCACCATGGTAGGTAATCGTTGCTGAGAGAGGAGTCAGGCTCATTAATGGTGAGATTTCCACCAGTGAGATGTCCATTCCACAGTAAATAACCTTCTACCCATGATCATTCAAGCAACCCTACTGTACCTCAATGACTTTTAAAACAGCCTGAAAATAACTTGGAGATTAATAGGGATGAAGAAGAGAGGATAATTGAGAGGGGATGTGATCAATATATAATACACACATATATGAAAATGTCAATATTAAAATAATAGAAATTAAGTCATTAAGCAAAAATGGGACTTGAGTATGTAAACAGAAGAAAAAAGAAATGATTATGCTTAAAAATATACCTGAAATTATAAATACTGATGACAAAAAAAGGTTGTATCAAATAAAGGATGCCTCAGAAAGTCAGTCATATTACTGCTAAGACCACTTACATTGGGAATTGTCCTCATTCACTCTCTACCTTAATTTTTGAGACAAGATCACTTATTAAAACTAGTTTCCATTTCCAGCAAGCCTTAGTGTTCAGCCTACATGATTAAGGGATATTAACAGTAGGGCATTTTTCAAAATTCACTTTCATTATTTTATAGCTTTATTTAATTACAATTAACAAATAAAATAAGATTTAAGGGTAAGCAATGTTTTCATGTATGCATTAACTCTGTTACATGATCTCTGTAAACAAGCAAGTTAGCCCATCTGTTTTCTTTAAAATTTTATATGCATCAACTATTTTGGAACCAACATAATATGTTGTACTTAGGCTTTAATACTGTTCTAGTAGGGAGAACATTTATTTCTATTTGAACCACTTGTTGTAGCCATTGTTATTACGTTGCCAATAATAGCTAAGTGCTTAAAATGGTTCCAGGTACTCCATTACCACTAGACTTTTCAACAAATCTATGTTTATACTATTATTAATCCTAAATTATGCATGAGTAATTAATATTTAAAGATATGGAGTCACTTGCCTATGGTTGAATGGCTATTGTACAGTGCAGTTACGATCCAAGCTCATCTCTTAAATCAGAGCTCTGAAATGCCTCTCTATATTACAACATGGACTTTTTAAATATTAAACACATTATTTTTCAATTTAAAATATAAAAATATTTCTTGTAGTTATTGTTTATAATTTTTGTTAATGTTTTCAAAAATATCTCATTTTTTAGCTGTGTGTATGATGGCTCACACCGTTAGTCCCACCACTAAGGAGGCAGAGGTAAGAGGATCGGAATGAGTTTATGGCCACCCTGAGACTACATAGTGAATTCCAGATCAGCCTGGGCTAGAGTGAAACCCAACCTCAAAGAACCAAAAAATATTAAAATTTTGATTATTTTAAGTTACATTTATGTCCAGAAAATATATCAGTGGTCACCCAGTAGGTTGTTATCTACCTAAAGTTTTAAAAGTTACTTTAATATTTTAAATTTTGAATATATATATATGAAAACCTAACTGACATTTATTTCAATGTACACTGTGAAGTGCGGATGTGAATTAATTATTAATGAATTAAATTTCAGAAATATTAATTTCTTCACATACCTATTTACTTTTAATCAACAATATTTTTCACATAATGCATTATGTTATTTTGGACACTAGAATTTTGTTTGGGAAACTATATATCACTGATAAAAATATATGTGTGTCTCCTAATTACTATGAAATACACTTTAATATGTTTTTAATATGTCAGCTGTCCTATGCCCCATTATAATTTTCTTTGCAAATTAGTTATCTGGTCCATTTTTCTAATATTATAGTTAAATCCTGTAACAGATTCTAAGTACAGAATCAGTGCCCATTATTTCTTCCTTCTGTTGCTTTGTGTATTAAGAACATTATATATCTTAGATACATGCATGTATATTGTATGTTTGTGTTTCTATTAAACACCCCAGAAATATTTATGTGTGTATACACATATTTATGTGTGTGTATGTATATATTTACATTTATATACACACAAAGAGAGACAGAGAGAAAAATTACATAAAAGCACAGAGCTAAATGAATTACTGTATATTGGCCACCTGTACTGCCAGGTCATCTTGTATCTCTCCTCAACCACCATCTTTCTTTTCTGCTAAGATAACTGCTATTTTTCTTTCTAAATCTATGGCACAGTTTGTCAGAATATTCCCACATGGCATATTTTGTCAGCATAAAACATGTAACCTATTTTAGCTCATGAGACCAATCATAGCTAAATACCACACACCAAACGGCTTCAACAACATAATTAACGTGGTGTTTGTCTCCCTTGACCAATACAACCCAGGGCAAAGATCAAGAGATACTTAAGAACTCAACAATAAAGCAGACTTAAAAATCACCCACAATGACTCAAGGAACTAAGTGGAAGAGGGGGCAGAAAGATTATAAGAGCCATTGTGGGGGAGAATATCCAGAGACATTGCTCCCCTCAGCAACAACACACAAAGGGGGAAGAAAATAAAAGCAAAAAAAAACTGGCTACCTCTGTGCAGTTCATAACCTCCTAACCTATGAACAGATTAGTATGTGCACCGAGGAAGTACCACAGTGGAGAGGAGGAAAACAGGGACACATTCAACAAGATTTGCTCATACAATGTGTATACTTATTCATAAAAAGATATCAAATAAATAATAATAAAAACTACATAATTATTTTCCCACAGTTGTGTAAGATAGAACTCCATAATCAAAGGTTTGTTTTCTTGGGACATCTCTCTCCTGAGATGGATTTGGAGAGGGACTCTTTTACTGTGTCTTCACATGGTCTTTGCGTGAGGCATCCGCAGTCTATTTATATATCTCATAAGATTCAAATAACTTATGATGTCCATATTAAGCACATCTTGTCTTCTCCGTGATATCTTCATTCAAGCTGACATATATAAGGTTTGTCTATTCAGCCATTGTAGGCAGAATTATTTCATTTTTCACAACTGTATACTACTCTGTTTAATGAAATATATTCACCTTTAGGTTTGTTTTCTGGGTTTCACTGCTGTTGTTGCTATTGTTTTTTTTCTTTGAGATAAAGACTCATGCAGCTTACTCAATGAGATTGTAATGACATGGACTTATGTATTGTTGGGGGAAGAGTAGAATTGATCATCTAATATAATCACAATAAAGAAGCTTTACAGGAAGATTTGTCCCAGCTCATCATTTTTCTCAGAAAGATAATTATTAGCAATTCTGATAACCCTACAATTGTATATATAAATTGTAAAATTATGCAAATGTTCTGTAGGTAGTGAAAAACAGCTTTTATTGTTGTTGTAATTAGAGAGTTAGGCTTCAGAATCTGATGAATCCAAAGAATATTTAGTATCAATAAAGTTTTCAAATGTAAATTTTTCACACATGTGAATATATATTGGTCAGTATACATGCACATATATATTTGATTTCTCATAGCAGAAAAATGTCTTGAAGCAAAGCACCCTGAAAGTAATTAGCAACAACCTGGTACCCATATAGTAGCTTCTAATACTCATATACCTAACAACATCCAGGGCTTCTTGGAGAAGTGACTGAGTCAAGTATTGGGACATTAAATATTCAAGATGACTCAGGAGCACCTTTTAGTTACAAAAATTTAAAAAATGCTAAAAAGAAACAGATGTACTCAAATAATCATATTAAAGGGATATAAAAATAAACAGAAATACTTCCTAACTAGGTCACCTGGATCACTGGGCAACAACAACAACAAAAACATAATCCCAGAGGAGTTCAATCTGTAAAGTACCTGCTTTGCAATTATGAGGAACTGAGTTTGGATCCTCACAATTAAAAGGCTGGGAATGGAGGTATGTGCCTTTAGTCTCCTTGCTGGGGAGAAAGAGACCAGTAGATCCATGAGGAAATCTGCCTAGCATGTCTAGCTCATTCAGTGAGGGTGAAGTTCAGTAAAATACTCTGTCTCAAAATATAAAGTGAAGAGCGATCATCCACAACATACATCCACATGAAAACATGCATGTGCAATTGAATACACACACATACACATGTGCCCACACACTTAGGAACATGCATGATTTCATATATTTATGAACATACATATATGTATATATATGTATATATATATGTGTGTGTGTACTAAAAAGAATAAATAGTGAAAAGATAATGATGTCAAAGTGACACAGGCATAAACTGAAATAATTCCAAATTATGGAAGTTGGAACAGTTTGAGCAACAACAATTAAAAAAAACCCTAAAAGTAGAAAATATTCACCCATGAGTGCACATAAATCATTGGTTGAATAAATAAATTTAAGCAGTAGGAAATCTCTCATTAGAAGAATTATTGATAACTCAGTCAGGATCATCAATAAAGTGCTTGCCCAGTAAGCATGAGAACTTGAATGTGAGCACTATTACCCACATAACAATGTGATTTTTGGAAGAAGCAAAAGACCCCATAGTAAACCATCTCACTTTTGTTTTTGTGAGCTTTGGTTACTTTAAATAGTTGATACACTTGTGAATGGGGTGATTAATAAACTCCCATTCATTTAGTCGTAAGGATCCATTCAGTCAGAATGAACTGCTTTGCTATTAAAGCAATGATACCTTTCAGTTATCAAGTGGATCTTCAAATCACATCAGGCACAATAGTTGGAAGGCAAAGAATTTTTCATTTGGACTATGAACTACATACCAAAGAAGAGCATTTACTTTCAATTTTAAAAAGGGTTGGTGTAAATTTGACTTCTGGGAGATGAATTTCTGGGTGATGAGGTTATTTACAAAGAAGGATGAACATGGATACAGTATATGATCATATTTTTATGTTTCTGAGAGGAAAAACCCAATAGTCCACAAAGTACCCAAGTGGAGAGAATTTAATAGTGGAAGCTGACTATTTTACTCTAACATGGTCTTGTCTTCATTTAATATGCAGTATGAAATATATTGTTATAGGGGAATATTAAGCAATTTGAAAACTACCCTGATATATTTAGGGACTTATGAAGAAATGTGTCCAAGTATTATTTTTTTCTTGGTTTCCAGAAGAATGAGAAAGTGGAGCTCCTATGATGTAGTTATAGCCAGGACAGAGGAGAAATTATGGTAAAGTGGCACAGGAAACAAAATGTCACATATTGCATCAAATGTCATCAATTCTGAAATATCACCTAAGCTCTCGTGCAGACGGATGCAAGAGCTCCTGTATTCCCTGCTGGAGGATTGAGGAAACAGTTGAGAATGATGGATGCCAAATGCCTTTTGGTAGGTGCATGGAGCAGGAAATCTAAAAGAGAATTTGTCTAAGAATGAAGGCATGCCAGAAGTAGAGCTCAATTGGAAATTAAGCACAAGTCACACGCCAGGGGACATGCATTACTGAAGATGCATATAGATAGTTTAAGAAAGTGAAAGAAGCAGAAAGAAATGCAAAACCTCCAAGGACATGCTCTGGACACCACCTTTGCTGAGAAGGGTAGTAATAAGTCATCACAGTGAAGACAGTGGGACCAGAGATGATACAAAACAAACCTTTCCCACAACACTGGTCATAAAATGACCACATAAAAACATGTGGAACCAGATGTTATTGCTCATTGCAATGATAAATAAGCTTCCAAAGAACGTGAGTTCCATGCATGGAACTTTATTCTGGGACAGCAACGTTAATATATTGTCACAAAGAGACTAAAGGAAACTTAGAAGAAGCCAACTTATTTTCAATAGGCAAGTTTAATTATATTTTCTTTCAGGGAAGATGTTGAGGCTCAAGAGCTGAGTGGATAGTATATCGAAAGAGATGCAGTTATGGTTTTGCCTATTTGAATGCTGAAACTATGAATTGCAAATCTTCTCTAAAGACCCAGTAGGATGGAAAGGCAATAAGAAGCTCATTTGGACTGCTCTAGGAACATCACATATGAACATAGATTGAATTAGTCTTTCTCTTTCAGTTTGCTTTCAAATTCAAAATAGTGTCTCCTTAGAGAGTAAAATGAAATGTTTAATGAATTTTGGTCCCTATTTCCTGAATTTGGAGAATACAATAAAGTCATTTATTCATGACATGACAGCAGTCTGAAAATCATAATCTGGATTTTTTTAATATTCTACAATTTCACATAATTTCTAAAATTTGCGATCACTGAAAAATGTCCTTTCTTGGATCATAAATAGGAGAAGTTGGTTCCAGATGGTGGTATTGTTTGGAGAAGTAATAAATTCTTTAAAAAGGATGGCTGGCTGGTAGAAGGATGTCACTGGGTGAAGATTTTGTGTTCTTGCCTTATTCACTCACTCTACCTCATGCCCTGGGATTGATGATCCACTGAGCTATGAACTCATAGCCTCCTGTGACCGCATCTTTGAAACCACAAGCCACTATGCCTTCTTCAATATGATGGACTATGTCCCTTCAAATTTTGAACAAAAATAAATACTTCTTCCTTAAAATACATCTATTCAAGGACTTGAATATCTTATTAGATTTATGAAAACTAAATATAATATTTGTCATGGTTTGATCCAGGTGTCCCCCACAAAAAAATAAGTGTGTTTTGGGTAATCGATCCTCAGCTGATGGCTGTTTGGATTTTACATCTTCGATGGAGCTGTGTTGTTAGGGGCGAGCTTATGGGGATTATAAACCACCTTTCCCTTTCCAGTATTTGGCACACCTTCCTGCCGCTGTTTCCAGCGTTGTGGCAGAGGTGATGTCCACCCTCTGCTCATGCCATCATCTTCCTGCCAGGATGGAGTCTCTCCTCGGGTTCGTAAGCCTAATAAACCCATTCCTCCACAAGCCGCTTTTGTTTGGGTTCTTTCTGCACAGCAACTAGAAAGTTGACTGCAACAAAATTGTAAAGGATAAGCACATATTCAGAGCCAATGTGACAACCTTTACCAAAATTCGTTTTAAATTTCACAATCATACACAATGGATATTAAATCAACCATGAGTTTAGATCTCAATGGTCATTCACTACCTTTGATTGTATATCATATTGTCTTCCAGGATTCTTGGAACAAACATTTTATCATTTTCATGCCACTTATTTCATTCATTGTTTTGATTCTGATGTTTTACTGCTACGGGTTTGGTTCAAATTTGCCCTATATAAGAATTTAGCGATTGAAACAGAAATGTAAAATTTTATTTATTTTTAACTGGCTTTTGAAATGCATCATATTGTTTTTCTAAATGTTTTCATGTTTTTATTTTGGTTTATCTTCTTAAATTTTTGTTTCATAAATTTAGGAAGATATCTATGCAATGTGTCACATGCTTATAATCCTAGTTGGAAGTTGAGCCCAGAGGATCACCAATTTTAGGCAAGCCTAAGCTTTATAGGCAGTTCCAAGCTAGATTGTGCTACAAAATGAAACTCTGCAAATAAAAATAAATAGATAAAAATCAAGTAAACGCTTTTAAAATATTTTTGTGTGGAGTCCAATCATTTTAATCCTGTGGGAGCCAAGGTAGCATCGTCAAGTTGTAAATGAATCTTGCTTATCTGAAATGTGACAGATATAGCTTTGAATCAACAGGTCTTGGAAACACCCTACCATTTGATTTTCTTCTTTAAATACAGCTTTTACCAGCCACTGATAAATGGGGGTTAGAATGATACAAAATCAAGATTGAAGTTTTATCAGAAGCCTGTGTTTTTAGGGCTTTCAGATCCTACTTGACAAAAAAATCATTCCATCAACATTTTATTTCCAAAACAGAGACAGCTGGAGGAAAAGATATGCAACCTGTTCACTTGGACAGGCTGAATGATTGCCCAAAAGCATACCTAGAAACTTGCTCAAGGGAAAATGCTGAAGTCTCTTCAGCACATAGACAGAAGTTGATTGAGACCTCAGAGTTCATATCAAATAATACTTCAAGCTTAGGAAGACAGAATTTGATGAGTAGTTTCAATAAAAAGTTAAGGAAGAATATAAAAGTGCCACATTGAAAGTCAGTGAGACCACAAACACCACATGGTCATCTCAATCAACGCAAAGAAGGCTGTGATAAAATCATCATCATTCATGATCAAAACACTGGAGAAACTTGGTATAGGGAGCTTATACCTCAACATAATAAAGGCTGTATACAAAACTCTTAATGCCCAAATCATACTCAATGGGGAAAGACTCAAGAAGTACCCACTAAAATTGGGAACTAGACAGGGGTGTCCAATAACACCACTGCTCTTCAAAATAGTGCTTGAAGTTCTTGCCCAAGCAATAAGACAGGAGAAAGACAAAAGAGGGATAAAACTGGAAATGATGAAGTGAGACTATCACTTTTTTGCAGACGATATGATCATGTGCATAACAAATCCAAAGGACAGTACTATTAAACTTCTGGAGGTGATAAATCCCTTCTCAAAGTGGCAAAATAAAAAATTAACAAAGAGAAATCAGTAGCCTTTATGTATGCAAATGACATGCATACAGAAAAAGAAATCAGTGAGAGTGTCCCATTTTCAATAACCTCATTAAAGATCAAATACCTTGGAATAAGACTACCCAAGGATGTGAAAGACTTGTATAAATAAAACATAAAAATGCTCAAGAAAGAAAGAGAGGAGGACATGAAAATATTGAAAGACTTTCCATGCTTCTAGATAGGTAGAATATTGTAAAAATGGCAGTTCTTCCAAAATCAATATACACATTCAATGAAATATCAATAAAACTCCCAGTTTCATTCTTTAAAATTTAGAAAAAATAATCTCTAAATGTATTTGGAATGGCAAAAAGCCTCAGATATCTAAAACTACCCTTAGTAAAATAAGATCCTCAGTAGATAATCAGCATGCAAAATGTAAGGATATACTACAAAGCATTAGTAACAAAAAAAGCAGGGCACTGGCATAAAAACAGACAAACAGACCGTTGGAATAGAACTGAAGACCCTGCTCTTAGTATAGTAACTATAGTTACTTAATCTTTGACAAAGGTGCAAACAATGTTCACTGGCATAAAGATAACATCTTCAACAAATGGTGCAGACAAATTGGATAAACATTAGTAAAAAAAAAAAGTGAAACTACACCCACTCCTTTAATGATGACAAAAATCAACTCTAAACAGTACAAAGATTTCAACATAAAACCTGAAACTGTCCAAACCAGGAAAAAAATTATGAGGAACTCTCCACAAGATAGGAGTAGCGAAAAACTTCCTGAACAAGCATTCAGTAGCCCAGGAAGTACAATAATCACTTAACCAATAGAATCTCATCAAGCTAAAAAGCTTCTGTAAAGACAAACATACTGTAGCAGGGGAACTGGCAATTAGAACTTAAAGAATACCCAGCTAATTCCAATGCACTTCGGAATTTAAGGAGTAATTGAATTCTTGTCTATAAAATTAAAGAATTAAAATTATAGACCACCAGAGGATAAGGAATAGTGGGAGACTTTATTCAAAAGAAAATGGGAAGTTACAAAGATCTCCAGCCACCAATGTGGAGAGAACACGTGGAAGAGGTTTTAACAAAATCTGTGCTGCTTGGCTAACAAGCAGAAGAAGGAAAGGTGGTAAAGAAATCCAGCCCCTCACCACAACCTAATGGCTGTGGTGAGGGAAGACATTACCTACTTACGGCCTGGAAATTCAGAGGTCCTTCTTCTAGGAAGCCATATAGGAGATAGAGGGCTAGACTTTGTTTCAGTGACTTTTATGACATGAACTAGGTAAGTCACAGTGATAGCCGGTTGGTCCATACCTGACCAATAAGTTTCAGAATCTAGGTTGAAACACCAGCTAGAGACACCTCCCACTCAGGGGGAGTGGTTCAGGAATGGAATCTGGAAATTACCTGAAAGCACAATTTAATTGTCACAATACCATACTCAGAACCAACAGACAACCATCAGACTGGTAGACAATCTTTGCTAGATATGCCATGGACAGAGGTCTATTAACTAGAATTTACAAAGAACTCAAAAATAAAAAATAAAAAAATCAAATGACCCTCTCACAAAATGGGGCATGGAACTCAATAGGAAGTTAAGAGAGGAGGAAGCACTAAAGTCCAGTTCTCATTTAAGAAAATGTTCATCATCCTTTATAATTAGGGAAATGCAAATCAAAGCAATAATGAGATTCCATCCACCTCCAATCAGAATGGCAATCATTAAAAAATTCAACAGTAAGTTAGGGGGTTGAAAGTGGAAAAAACATCAGTAATACATGTCGGTGAGGATGCAGAGAAAAAGGAACCCTCATTCACTGCTGGTGGGAATGCAAACTTGTACAACCACAATGGAAAGCAGTGTGGAGGCTCCTGGAAAAGATGCATTTAGAGCTACCAAGGGACTCAACTATCCCTCTACTGGGCATCTACCTTCAAGATTCCTTGGTTCAGCACAGAAACATTTGCCCAACCATGTTTTTACTGGCTCAATTCATAAAGATAAGAATTGCAACCAACCCAAGTGCCCATCACTGGATGAATGCATATCAAATTCTATACACTATAGAATTCTAATCAAATACATGAAAACATAGATGTTTTTATAAAACATACCCATTGGTAAATGACTTTTCTCACTTCTGCTTGTATTCATCATTTGAATATAGTCATATGGTCCCAACTAAACACCTGCAACTGCAAAGTATCATCCTATCTTTTGACCTGAGAAACATGGACATATATAAATAATAGGCAGGGAACACTAAAGAATGGCGTACAAGGAAATCGAATGAGACCCATGACCACAAAATGCAGTGTAACCCACACCCACAACCACATGGATGGAGAATAATAAGTAGCTCAAAAATAGAAGTTAAATAAGTAAGTGAGATTCTCATCTCAGAACTGATGGAATTAAAGTAAAAAACTCTGTGTGTGTGTGTATCTCTCTGCTTGAAAAAATGAATAAATAAAAATATTAAAAAATAAATAAAGTAAAAAAAAACAAGTCAAATATGAAAAAAAACTATAAATTTGGTAAGAATGCTTTGAAGTTCCACAACATAATACTCAGGTTTTTTTTTTTAATTTCCAAAGAAATAACAGTTAGATCTTTGTGACTGAAATAGTAGGGACTGATTTTGGACTAAAAGATTTCATTTGCACTAGAGAAAATGAATTCTACTGGAAGTCAGGAAGCCAATAACAAAGTGATGGGAAATTGTGATTTTTGGTATTAGTATGTTAAAGCCATTGCTTTAATAAACAGACAACACATGTTATAGGTTGATAGAATGTGTGCTTGTTTCTCTCCCACAGCTGCCTGATGCTATGTTCCCTGGGAACCTGCTCTTCTGCTCAGCTCTGGTCTGAAAGGACCAGCTTCTTCCTCTAGAAGGCGCCACGAATTCACAATGCCATGCTTTGAAGCAGGAAGGCAAGAGAGAGAGACAGAGACAGAGACAGAGACAGAGAAGGAAAGACTGACTTCTTCTCATAACCCTTGCATCAGAATAAGCTTCACCTGAAAAGTACACTCTGAAATCAGTCTCCTTTTTTCTTGTTTTAAGGATGAAACAGACCACCATTCTGCTAACTCTTCTCTCTGCTCCTAAGACTTGCTTCTAGTAGAGACTACATTTGCAGTCTTTCCAAGGAAACAACCAATGTCCTCAGGAGTCACCATACCCAACTCAACGTGAAGATTTTCAGGTTTTGCACAATCCTCTCCACAGACTACATAGAGCTGTGATTTGCCAAGCAACATAAAACCTTGAATGACAGCCTCTCTGCTCTCCTTCCCAAAGTCCTATACTCACAAAGAACCTGCTGACAATCGTGGAGAAGGAACAGGTTTACCACAATAATTATGATAGGGACACACACTGTAGATCTCAGTACATGTGAGACATTACCAAGAGCACTATCCTGAAGCTGGGGGTACTCTGTAATGGTTTCGTTCAGGTCAACAGCACCTTTAAACCAACATTTTTGAGTGGCTTCAGAACGTGCCCCCTAATAGGCCCCCATTTTTTCACTCTTTTCCTTGGTTATTCCTGAAATATGTGTCTTTGTTGGTTGTTAGTCTCTCTCTCTCTCTCTCTCTCTCTCTCTCTCTCTCTCTCATCAGAGCCTTAGAACCTTCAAAGCCTGCTACTACTCTCGGAAAGTCGCTGGCCTAAGGGATTTTCAAAGGGAAAAAAAGTGAGTCTTTATTAATCCAGACACAATATTTTTTTAATAGGATTCATGTGAAATTAGTTGGCTTCTGGTCTGTTTGCTTGTTCTGGTTACCGCACCCAAAGTTCGTTTTTAGACCTTCCAAGACTACAAATGTGGAACCTTTTTTCTTCCTACTCTCTTTCTCCCTTTGAAGTTAATAGTAGCTACCTGGAGGCTTTCTGGAACAATAATTTCAAAGACCACACCCTGTACCTCCTCATTTTTTTTCCTCTGAGTCAATTTACTTTCCTGAGTCAAAGTTTACTTTATTCAGCCAAGATGGTTTACTTAGTTTTATTTCATGAAGACTTCTTCATGAAATTCTTATTATTGAAGGGTCTACATGGTGTTGATTTCTCAAAACCTGTCAAAATCAAAAATGTTTTCATCCTTTCATACTAGCTTACAAACTGAAATTCTTTTCTAAGCTAAAACCTTCCTTTATTAATTTTCCAACTGTAGCTCATAACAATGAGCTAACAGTATTAAAATTATATTTTAGTTTCTTAGAATTAGTAGTCAGTGCTATCACACTATGACTTTTAAATTACTGTAGGTAATTGTTTGTTTTTTTATATTTATACAAGTATTGTAATTTTCCACAATCTGATAACATTATCTTCACTTTTATGGGAGAACATAATTCCAAAATAACTATATGCTGTCAACAAAATCCACTCTAGACTGAAACTTCAATGACTTTTTTTGACAGAAAGGTATGAATTTATAAATGTATATGAGAGAGAGAACATATGTATGAGAGAGAGAAAACGTATGTGAAAATATATTTTCATGCTTATACACATGGGCAAATGTAGATGAATGCATATACACATAAAAATTTGCACAGAGGTCTCCATTTATTCATAGTGAAGATACATACTAAGAAATGACTTTAGTTGATGTCTGAAACTAGGATAGTATCAAAACTTACATGTAATTAGGCTTTTTCCTATATATGCATATCTTTCATAAAATTCAATTTGTACCTTAAAATTCAATTTGTACAGTGATTTATTAACAAAATGACACAGAAAAATCACAATTATTATCATTCACCATAATGAAAGTTTCATGAATTGCTTTACTTTGTCTTCCCTTCCTCTTTCATATAGATATCTAATTGAACCTTCATATTGTTTTTTTCTTCAAATAAGCATTTTATGGATTTTCCTTGGTATATTCTAATTTCTGGCTTGAGTACTATTTGCATTTTGTCAGTTATCATTCATAAAACTATGGGGTACTTAAGTACAAGTTCTGCAGCACTGTAACTGTCAATTGGAAAACAGGCAACTTCTAAGTGACAAATGACCAATGAATGATTCTTGTTCCTGAAGGAGAAGAATGAGAGAATATGAATTTGTATTACATTGTGCAAAGTGATATTCAGCTTAAACTTGACTTACTATTTCTGGAATTAATTATTTAATATTTTCAGACCATAGTTGATTTTGGATAATATAAACTTAATAAAACAAGAGCAAATACGGGGAGTACTACAGGTATGATTTATTTTTTATATTTTAAATGTTATATGTTTTGTATAGTATTTTTAATGCATTTTATATATTTTACCATAAATATATCCATATGCATACTGTCTTGGTTCAGACTGCAGATACCCACCTCTGTGGATGCTCCCATTCCTTTTATAAATAATATATCATTGCATACAACTTACATATCTGTATATGTTTTGATGTACTTGAAGTTAGCTCTTAATTACTAATATTATCTAATGCAATGGACATATTTGGCATACATTGATGGTAACTGTTGATAGATGAGAGAAGAGAAAGGAGAAATAATTGAAAAAATACAATGAAAGTATGGAAACCAAGCTTTGACTAGGAAAGGAAGGATGAGATCCAGAGGATACATTTAAGTTTTTTCATTGACACAACAGTAGAAATATCTCATCACAATAAAAGCTGCAGAACAATACATTATTTTAGGTGACTGGGCTCAGTAGCATGGAGGCTTGTGGAGGGGCTCTCAGTCAAGGTCATTTTTTGACAAGGTTTGCAAGACCAGATCTAGGTTGGCACATATCTAATTGAAGAAATGTTCCCCAGAGAAAGCTGGGGAAAGTGGAAAGGGGAGGGAGAGAAGCATCCAGGCGAGGCCTCAGTGTTGGCAGAGTGTTCAAGAACCACTGCAGGATGACCCAACAGAGGAATGCCACAGGGTACATTTTCTTTCAGAATTTCTGATGGTGTAAGCATAATGTGCCTGCTATTTATGCTGCTTTTATATTTTCTTACTGTTGTTCTATTGGCAAGATGACATTAGGCTTTTTATTTTTAGCAGTGTTAGCAAAATCCAAAGGTCTAACACTTAGCAGCTCTGGATAGCCAAAGGCAGGGCTCAGGACATCCATTTGGCTGGTGCAGACAGTTGCAGAAGTAATATGGGCTGAGGCTGCAGATGTGGTGGCCCCCTCCCAGACCTGAAACACCTATGCTCCTGAGAGCTCAACAGACTCCGCTGCCCCAGCCAATAGCCGTAGAACAGTTTTGAAAAAAAAAATACGTCCCCACTATGTTAATAGAAATGAATTTAGTTCCTTAACAAATCCAGTAATATCACCAGAAACCCTAACACAAATCCACTGGACAATAAAAAAATTAAGTACATGTGATTGGTTTTGTTAAGTAAAACACAAAAGTTTGGGGAAATATGGGGAAAATAAGGATGCAGAAGCTAGACCTTGAAATTTGGAGAGAGAAAACAGCCGCTATTCTAAAGCACCTGATCAAGGCTAGAGAATAAAATCCAAAGAGCAGCTGCTGTGGAAGAAACCACTGAGAGGAATAGAAGTAGGAACTGAAAACCTGAACAGAAAAAATAATAAGGAAACTGAATAAATCATTAAAAGTCTCCCATGAAAATGAAGTGCTAGACCTCATAGTTTCAAGCTGGTTTTTAGTGAATATTTAACTAAATATTGCAATCCTTCTCAACCTTTACAAAAAAAATTAAGTGAAAAATACTTTGGGAGATGGAGAGATAGCTCAGTAGTTAAGGCACTTGCTTGTAAAGTCAGAGAGCCAGGAATTTTATTTTCCAGTACCCACATACAGCCAGATGCACCAAGTGGTACATGCATCTGGAATTTGTAGTGACTCAAGGCTCTGCCATGCCTATATTCATCTCTCTCTCTCTTTCTTTCACTCTCTTTCTCACTCTCTCTACCTTTCTCTCTCTTAAATATTAAAAATTGAAAAGTACATATTTAAAGTAAAAGAATACATGTAGATGATTTCAGTAAAACCAGCATTATGCTGACACTAAAACAAAAGAAATTCAAAGAAAATTACAGGTCAAAGAGATTCTTGACTAATATAGATATAAAAATTTTCAAAGAAATACTAGCCAACTGAATTCCATAATATGCCAAGAAGACAATTAAAGTGATCATGTGGGAGTTACCTTCAAATTCGAAAACTGAAAGACAAAATTTACATAATAACTTCATTTTATTGCAGAAAGGTACTTAATAAAGCTCATCATTGTTTATAGATAACACCACACCAAATTTTGGGTAAAAGGAATATACTTTAGCACCAAGGCTATAATAAGATTCCCACAACTCCATAATAGAGAAGTTGAAAAATGAAATCATTTTCTCAGTATCTTTATTTCTTTGAAGCAAAGCAAGTACGCTCATTTCAACTCTGTGGCCATTATGGAGCTTAGAATAAAGATTTGTCTAAAACCTACAAGTTGGACTATCATATGACCTAGATATACCATTCATAGTAGGCACCAAAGGACTCTAATTCAACACACTATTGAGATACTTCCAAATCCATGTTTATGCTGCACTAATCACAACAGCCAGGAAAAGTCCTAGATGCCCTTCATCGGATCAGTGGATAAAAAAAGTGGTGCACAGCCGGGCGCGGTGTTGCACACCTTTAATCCCAGCACTTGGTAGGCAAAGGTAGGAGGATTTCCATGAGTTCAAGGCCACTCTGAGACTATAGAGTGAATTCCAGGTCAGCCTGGGATAGAGCTAGACCCTGCTTTGAAAAACAAAACAAAAAAAGTGGTGCATATACAATGAAATGTTTATCAGACTGTAAAGAGTGAAATTGTAGCATATGAAAGAAAAGAGATAGTAGTGAAAATCCGTATGTGAAGAGAAATAAGGCAAACTCAGAAAGAAAAATACTGCATCTTTCATCAAATAAGTGGAACCTCGATTTGTGTGTTGTTAAGATGTCATTAAACTAGAAAAGAGACAATTAGAAGAGAAGAGATTCTAAGGAAGAGTGAAGGGAAGAAGAAAAGGTTAAGGAAAAACTGTGTCCAAGGAGAAAGTTAGGTAGGACTGGAAATGAGGAAGGTAGCAAGGGAGAAAGATGATAAGAACAAAGTTTGCATGAAAATACCTCAATAAAATGCTTTACCTATCTTAAACTTAATGACATATAAAAGTGTCTATGCTTTCAATGTGGGTTTCAGTGTACAAGTCTTCATGTTCCCTTTAATTTACTACACCATCTGTCACAACTCTGACAAAAATACTGACAAAGTACTAGTTACCATTTGTATATTTATATGAACTACCTTAAATAATAGGACCATAAATTATATACATCATCAATATTCAATAAGTATTTCATGTTTTAAAGAAGGATAATGATGACTATAGGTGCTACATTTCAGATGATTTGATACTCTTTGATTTTGACAATTATATTCAAATAAAAGTCAACCTAAATTGAATGTTAGACTTTATGAAAAGTAGTACAATGGGAGTCACAGGGGACTTAATGTGGTATTTTCATTTAATTTGCTTAAAAGTCAAAAAATGATACTAACTCCTAGCATGAAAAGGTTACCTGTGTTTTTTTTTTCTTAAACTAGAAATACAATATGTTTAAAATCCATAAAGGAATTTGGAGCCTAGGGAGAAGCTGGGGCATTTCTATGGAAACTAGGCAGAGTTTCAGAGGAAGCAAGTTATATATTAGGATCTTTTGTGTAAAAAGATAGATTTGAATTTCTAAAACACAGATCTGTCAGGTTAACTTGCTAGCATTCTTTTTAAAGTTTATGGTTTGTCAGAATCACTGTACACTTTCTATTTCTCTCAGTCTTTTTATAGTTCTATTTTTTATCGTTTCATTTAGCATCGATGAATTCTATAATGTAAAAAAAAACTGAATATCTGGTTTTGGTCAAAATGATATTGGCTTTGATGAATTTGGTGATGTTGCTTCACTTTATATTTTGTGGAGAAGTTTGAGAACTGTATTTACCTTTAATAGTTTGATAGAATTGAGTAGTGACCACGTTTTGGTTTTGGGCATTTCTTTGTAGGGAGACTTAATTACTGCTTCCAACTCTTTGCTGGTAATAGAAATTTTTTAGTTGATGCCTAAATAGTTGATGCCTTTTATTTTATTTTTTATTTTCCATAATGAGTTACACTGTTTAGTGGGCCAACAATGAGTTGTTATCCCCAATTCCTCATTGCCCCCCTTCCCCATCCCCAGTCAGCTGGATATCCTCCTCCGTGGGCCATTTGTATCAGTCTTTGTGGTAGGGGACCATGGATAGCCCAGTCTTCAGCTGGGTTCTCATGACCTAAGTGTTTTGTTACTGAGGGTTGCCATGCCTCTGAAATTCTCCCCCACCACTGCTCTCACAATCTTTCCGCCCCCTCTTCCACTCAGTTCTCTGAGTTGTGGGAAGGCACTACACAAGCTGCCAGGGGAAGCTGATCAACGACAACTGGAGTAAACAGACCACTGGCATGAAACACAGTCTGTGGCCATGAGTAGGCTGACCACACCTCCTACTGGGAGAGAACAGCAAACTAAGAAAGGAGCACTGTGCCTGGGGGAGACAATCGACAGCTATTAAATTTGGCCGAATATTCCACTCATTGTGGGGGAACCCTTGATTGGAACTGGGGATTCAGGGCGATATGCACCAGATCCCATACTCTTGGGCTCCCAAGAAAAGATGCACTATACGAGCGTCTGATGGGGAGGCTACTAATAATAGAAGCTAGGTAATCCAGAATGGTGTATATTTGTTAACATATACTGATCTCACTCTCTGATGGAGATTGTGTTTGTATTTTTCAGGATGCAGCGAGAGAGCTGTGGCCCATATAACCCTACCAACCTACCGCAGGCAGAAAGCTGAGATCCTGGCAAGAGATGAGCCCCCACAGTCATTTCATGGAGGATCCATATGGAACCCTGAAGAGAAGGACAGGATGAACAAGGGACCCACAGCCACAGCCATTCAATCAATTCTGGTAATAGGATTATTTGTGTTATTTATATCTTCTGGCTTTATTTCTGAAATGTCATATTAATTTAGAAATTTATCATTTTCTTCTAGGCTTTCTATATTTTGAAATATAAGTTTTCAAAGTATTCCTTAATGATGTTCAGAATTTTATTGGAGTTTGTTGCAACAATACTTTTTCATCTCTAATTTTGTTAATTTGGCTCCCGTCTCTCTTGCTGGCTAAGGGTTTGTCAATTTTGTTAACACATATTGTTCTTTTAACTGTACCTTCCCCACAAAGGAATGTTTTAGTTTCTAACTAACTGTAACCTGGGGAGTGGTTGTGTGACCTTTAAGAGTTAGATCACCCTGAACTCAGAGCCTCCCTTCTATCTTCAGATGAGAATATTTCAATTTGGAGGAAATGCTACCCAACAGGAGCCCTTATGGATTACTAGTGGAAGTGCAAAGTAGTATAGCTATTAAGAAAATCACTATTGAGGTTCCTCAAAAAATTAGAAAATGAACAGCCATATAACCCAGCTATATTACTCCTGGGTATTAACCCAAAGGACTCTATATCCCACCACGAAGATACTGAGCATCTAAATATGTTGTACCAGTTAGCTTCTCAGTGGTGGCGCAAACACCTGACCAGAAGCCTATGGGAAGAAAGTTTTTATTGAAGGCTTATTGTTACAAAGGGAAGCTTCATCATATGTGGAAAAGCAATTGGCTCTCACCATCACTCATCTGCAGCAGAGAGACATCAAAAAGAGATAGCTAACTCTGAACACACAGAGAGCTAGACTCCTCAACTCCAAGATCTGCCCCCAGCAACTCACCTCCTACTGCAAGGCTCAACCCCCTTTCAAAGATTCCACCATCTTGGGAGTGAGTAGAAAGCTTAATCACAAACACACACTGGAAGGTATGAGGGACAATTCCTTTTGAACCACCACACATATTTAGTGCCGCTCTATTTACAATAACAAGGAAGAGGAGGGCCAAGGGGTGGAAGTGAATTAAAACCAAAGGGAGAAGGCAAAGTGACTGGGGTAAGTAGGGTGAAAAGTTGAATAACCTGTTCTGAATTTACTCTCAAACACATTAAAAATGTTACTTTTAACCCTCTGACTGTTGTTTCTCACTGCTTTTTTGCTCCTTTCATAGGATAAAACACAGAAATAAGACCACACCGTGGACTTTTCAAACCCCCATTTTTATTAGAACAAGTACTAACAGGTTTAGTCCAGCATGGCCTCTCATCTACTCAACCACCCCCCACCTCAGCTCTCCATCATAGACCTATGAAGGTTGCTTTGTTTTCTGTGCTCTCGCAATGACGACATAATTCCACCTTCAGAATCCCATGATGTTTGTTTTGACCAAGGAATGTTCGTGCTCCCTGTGTCTGCCTGGGTTTTCTTCTGCTCCTCCTCTACTTAAAACCAATTGTCCTTAAAGTTATATTTTGACTTAAAAGTAGGCAAACCATCCTGTTAAGCATTGTCATAATAAACTAACACTCCCTCAAAACATTTCAGTTGAACATTGAATGATAAGTAGATAGATGATAGATAAATAAATGATGGCACATACATATAGCCAAAAGCACTTGAACTTCTGTAAACAGTATTAATCACAGGGACTGTTCAGCATTTTACTTTCAGTTATTTTGTTAGTGTATGACTTAATGAGTGCCCATCTCTCAAATTTGTTTTGAATAAGTGCTACTTCACCAATACCTATTTATGCTAAAACATAAAAAGTAAAGCGCTTCCATCTTGAGTCTTACATTTATTTAGATTTTATTATAAATATGCTTTCGTATTCCACCTAGTAAACGTGCACAGAAATTCAAATGTACATTTATTATGATACTGAGATAATTATGCAAAATGTTCCTGTGTAAACAGGGCTCAGCTCTTGGTAACTACCAGGTGGATTTAGTTCAAGGAATCCAGTGGTTAAAGTTGCAGATAGAATTAAAGGAACAGAGGCCAGGTTCAGCAGCTCTCTCTGTGAAATTAAGTAATCAGAAGGCTCTCAGCCTGAGGGTGTCTCTGTACTTTGAGATCCTACATAAAAACAACACCTAATTTAGCGTGTAAACAAATGGAAACATCCCTAGGAGTATACATTTTATAACAACACACAACACACAGCCTACCTTCAGCCAATCACAGGCTGAAGCAATCAGACCTTGCCCAAAAATGGAAATGTGTAGTTGCAGTCAGTCGCTTGGTTTCTCTTCTGTCTTTTATGATCAGCCTGGAAAATCTCACTGAGCTCCTGCTGGATGCAGCTCCCAGATCCTGCTCTGCTTCTGAGGGCCGCTCGAACACTGAGTCACTGCACAAATAATTCAAATAAATTCTGTGCCATGTAACTTTCCTACAGCTGTTCTTGTAATCAACCTTCTTAGAACAGTTTCAGGTCGGAAACTTACTGTCTGCACCCAAGTCAGAAAGTGACTTGTCCCAAAATGCAGGAAGTTAAGTGAACCTGGAGATCTGATTCTCCCCAAGCTACTGTGGTATCTGCCAGAATGGGTATATCTGAAACTATCTTTGAATTCAGTTCTTCACCCAGATTTACATAAGCCCTTGGAAGGATGTTTCAAAGGATTCTGGGAAATATAGGTAAAGCTGATTTCCTATAGTAAAGGCAGTTGCTGAGTGACCCAAGTCATAGCTTTTTTGAGTTTTCACACAAGCATATAAAAACATATATCTCCAAACAAATTGCCAACACTGTATATTTAAATAATTAAAAATAAACCAAATTAAATATTTGTATATACGCTAAGAAAAATTATTTCATTTGATGAATACAAGTATCGAAACCTACTTTCCATTTTAATACTTCTAATATGACTATCATGCTACAAATTATTATTACTATTGTCGTTCTTGAATGTTCATGCATAAGAGTAAATGCAAGTTACTGATATTTAAGGGATAATATTCCCAAATGTTCTAATGTTCTTTTCAATGTGAAAAATATTTCCTTTCTTTATTCTTTCTCCTTCCTATGTCATTGCTCTTTTTTTGCCCTTTTGTTGTTTTCATTATATCTTCCTACCTCCGTTTTTCCAAACAACATCAGCTAGAATTTGGAAATACAAGATGAAAAAGGACCAACAAAATTCTCTTTGTTTCCAAGTTAGTCTAATAGGGAAACCGATTTAAACTTCTATGAAAGTGTTGGTAGAGTAGATTAGGAAAATGCAATCTGACAGACACCATCAGCAAGGCAAATTCCACTCTCACTGATTCTAAGGAGGTCATTGAGCACTGTGAAACCGTTCACAAGAACAAGAAGCAGCAAAGGAGAAAGCTGGAACACTAAAACACAAAAAAACACAGACATCCTAAACTGCTCTTCCCAAGAAAAGGAGAGACTCATGGTCAAGGTGGATGAGCAAGAGGAGTCCTTAGATGTGGCCACCTGCTGGGAATTCTACTTTCATTGCACCCATGTTGGCTGGTGTAAATATTTCCATGAAAAAATAAAAGAGGAGGAAAATGCCCTATGGTTTTTTCACCTATAACCATTTTCTAGTTTTCCACTTAGCAAATTTCTACAGAGATACTTCAGAACAAGGAAAATGAACAAGAAAATATGACATGTGAGATAGTTGAAGAACTCCATAGAATAAGGGAACTGCAGAAAGCAATTCTAAGAAAAGACAGATGCTTGTGTTGCATTACGACACCATGTGTTGGCATGAAATGAAAACAGACACAACACTGTTGTGAGGCCTCTCTGCTGGAGATCAGAAGGAGATATCACTGTATTGCTTTCTGGTTTTAACATATTCCAGAATACCAAAAAAACACTTTATTTTTTCAATTAAAAGGGATAAACTTTTTAGCCAACTTTTTTGTTAAAGCCTACTTACATCACCTTTTTAAAAAAATGACAATAAAATGCTCCTTTTGGTTCAGCCCATTTTACCATTAAAAAGTAGAAAATAGACAAAGGAGAGGGAAGAAAATAGAAAAGCAAGCACTTCCCAATTTAAGAATCTACTTAACATATTGATACCTATAAGATAGACATATTCTGTTGACCTCTTTTATGCATGATGGCCATTTTCATATAGTTTCTGGCTTTTAAGTATTTTATCTTTGTCTATCAAGTTTTATCATTTCCCTCCAGAAATTAAAACTAAGTAATAAGTGACAACTTCCTCTGTCACATCCTTTCTGCTACATCCTTCTTTATTTAAGTAGTGAACACACACCAAGAAAATAAGACAATGTCCCCTGTAACAAAAAATAAATCTCATAAAACAGAGAATTTAAGTCAACAATCACTTTGGAATGTATAAACAGAAATTACATAAATTTTTCATATAATTCTCATAAATAGTTAGAATTAAGTATATGAATTTATCACCATTTCTCAAAGTTGTTCAGGCCAATGTTCATAGATTATAAGACATCAGGTTGAGTACATCAAAGTAGAAGTTAAAAATATGCATTAATGCATAATTGCAGGATGAAAATATTTTCCTTGTTGCAACTTGGCCTTTAATTGCACATAATTGTCACAAAATTATTAGTAAATTGCTTTCTTCTTACCCAGCATTAATGGTGATGTACCAGTAATAGGTGAATATAGAATTCGGTAGAGATCACACAGCTGTCATGGCAAAACTTTTCATGAACAATATTCTTGTTTGATGCTCAGAGAAGAAGGCAATCAGCACATCTCCTAAGAACTCTGTCAAAGTCATTCGCTTGGCCTTTTCAAAAAATAAAAAATAAAAGAGAAAGAGAGCTACAAAGAGGCACTTAGACTGTCTCCTACCAGTAAAAGGGAGCATTTATCTAGATGTCACATTATCAGCTTTAAAATGTGAGCTTTGAAGGTTAGCAGAATCTGCGTGAAATGGACATTGTTCCACACAACACTTGGAAGGTTTGCTTTTCATGGATTTTCACATGACCAGAAAAACTATGTGAAAACAAACATAAACCTTACACCTTACATCTAGTCAATTTATGATAAGGAACAGAATATATGATCTTTGGTTTGAGAAAAATTATTTAACAATATTTTGTCCAGTGTAGACAAAAGAATAAAAACTAACACTAAAGCCTTACTATCATCAGATTATAAAAACAAACAAGCAAACAGAAGAAAAAATTATGTAGGGAAAGAAAACACAATTAAATTGCCTAGATTGGAAAATAATACTAAGGAGGTTGTTTTTCTCATTTGTTGACAATTTGAACACACACACACACACACACACATATATATATGTGTGTATATATGTACATATATATAATGTATTTGGATCATAATCAACTTCCATTAATTAAGTAATCTCTTTTTCTCCTTCCCCTCCTCACCTCTACACATCTCTTCTTCCAAACTGGTCTCCCTTCTCCTTTGATAATTTTTTCTTGCTAATTTTTAATGAAAAAAATTTCTGTGTGTATAGTGCATTTTGATTACAATTCCCTCCAATTACCATCATGTTTCCCTCCTCCTCTGTTCCCCTTCCGTTTAATCGCATCATCGTTCCAATGGGTTTCTCTTCTACTTTGATATATTTGTTTGTTTTCTCTCCTCCGTCATCCTGCACTGAATGTTGATGGCTCCAATATTGGGCACGTCTGCTGCACAAAAGGAAAGCCGCTGTGAGATCATTTCTTCTTGTGTATGTTTGTGATTCACAGAGTTTAATTAGGCTCAGCTGCATGGGCATGAGTGGAAAAGTACTCACTAGTGCACATAGGACCAACCTGGTTATGTACCATTATGTAAAACTTCTGCTCTCTGAGCCATCAGGAACCACCTATAATACCTCAGGGAAGGATAGGCCCTCATGCCATCTTCCATGAGCCATGATGCAATGTTGATGTGTGCGTCTTATGCAGGTTATGGCAGTCACTGTGAGGTCATGGAGATAGTGACCATACTGTGCCTAAATAATAGTATTCCACAGAGCTTCTCTCCAAATTCTGGCTCTCACATTTTCCCCTGGCACTTTCCCACGTTGTTCCCTGATCCTTGGAGGGGTAATATCGATGGTTAGTTTTGCATTGAGTTACTTATCCTTAGTAATTCAACAAATTTTGTGTCTCTTCATTAGCCACCACAACCAAAAAAGCAAGAGAATAGCTTATAATGAGAGTTTTAGAATTCAAAATAATATTCATATAAACTAACAAATGAGGAGTCCTGGTCACACAGTTATTTAATTTTGTTACTTTTGTACTGAAAACATAAAGACATATTTTTCAAATCACAATTTATGTTCCCTCTTCCACAGGCAAAGAATGCAAAAGCCAGAAACCTAGGATGCCTACCTTCTTTGAGAAGAGGGGACTGGTGCATTTATGATCTCACAGTGGAAGCTGTACCTCCATAATATCTGCACAATATTAAGCCTATCAACATTTTGATATAGATGAGTGAGAAAAAAAGAATGAAAAATCAAACTAAAAAGGGAACAATGCAATTAGTGTGGGAAAGAGGGGTTGAAAGAGGGTAATGATTGGGTATTATGATCAAATAACTATGATAATATATCAAAATTCTCATTTTTTAAAAAAAATCACAAATATTAAATGAAAGACTTGCTTGTCTTCCTCATATCTACAAACCCATGGAACCAACAGCTATCAAGGAATATTTCAGAATATTTCAGGGTGTCTGTTACACTTTCTAGTACAATAATCAATAGAATTTATAGTCATGGCTTTGATTTTCATAACCAAAGATTAATTTTAATTGTTCTAAAACTTCAATAAATTTTACATATATAAACATTTTCTTTTTTGGCTGTTTTGGGGGAATCACATGTATGTGATATATATCTATATATATCATTTTTATTGAATTATATACCATTTTAAGACATATATTATTCTTATCATTTTTAGGGATATATATGTAATGGCTGCTGCATTTATCTAATTTTTATGTATTTGCTAGTTTTCCATCTAGTTACTTAATCAGTTACAAAAAAGAATACATCAAATTTTCCAACTTCAAATATGACTGTTCCTTTCATTTCTGTCTGGTATAATTTTATGAATTATGAGATGTATACATATTCCTGATGATATGACTGTTGTTTTATGATAGAACACTCCCCAACATATCCACCTTTTTTTCTCGGAAATCTATAGCACAAGATAATGTAGCTCTTCCTGTTTTGTTTTATTTGGAATATGCTTAGTATGTATTTTATATCCTTATAATGCCAACCTTTCAAATTGAATTGAAGTTAGTTTCTTAGAGCACATGATTGGGCCATGAGTTTTATATTTTTATCCACTTTTTGAAAATTTGCTGATTTCATAGTTTTTTTTCTTATCACACACATTCCTTTGTCTCTGAATACTTTCAATGTTTTCCTGTCTCTTTAAGGTGCCAAATTTCAAAGGTACTATGTATTAACATTCTTCCTTGTCAGAGCTACTGTATTTTGGTTTGCTTAATTCCTTGTATGTTCACATTTGTGATATTCACCAGATTTTGAAAGGTTGGATGTTCGTTCTAGCCCACTGTCTCATTTCCTTGTCCATCTATATTGAGTCATTTTGTTTTCTTCTATGACAACATGAGATGATGATGTTCATTTCTCCAAATCTATTTTCTCTCTGTAGTTGAGATTGGTGTGTGTCATTGCTCCAGTTTAAATGGCCAGTCAACATTCTTCATTCATACTACTGAAAGACAAAACAGCCAGGCTCTAAGGCAATTTGTGTAATTATGGATTTCAATTTTAAAAATTTTATTTCATTTTTGTAGAAGTTGTTAAAACAGTTCATTTACTACAGAAATTTGTACTTTATCATTGTAATTTTTATAATGACCATTTAAAAATGATTGTTTTATATATATATATATATATATATATATATATATATATATATATATATATATATTCCTAACATTTGATTCAACCAATATTGGGCTATTGGTATCAGGTTTATCTTCTTATTTGAGTTGCAGTTTTCTGGTTCTTGTTATGATGAGTGATATTTCATTACTTGTACCTTTAACATTGGGTCATACTTAATCTCTTAGCTATCAGAGTATTTACAGTTTGGGGTAGCCCATGTATGTTTCCTCTTTTTGTGTACTGACTTTTCCAATTACAGTTTCAGAGACTAAGTCAAAATTTAATTGATTGTGTAAAAATTAACATACTTTTCCCATTAGTATTTCACTGTTTCATATTCTTAAAAAAACAGGAAATCATATGTATAACAAAGAAAGAATTGTTTAAAATCAATATCTGTGAGATTTACTATCAGAGAAGATTTTTTTACCCATTTTATGTAGGTATATAACCAGAGACAAGCAAAAATTTCTCACACAATTTGTTCCTAAATTCTTATGTGGCGGAAGGCATAAAGGCAAAAATAAATAAACAATAAGCATAAGAAATAACTCCAAGCCCAAATTCTCTAGCCAATATATTAGGGAATAATTCACTAATGAGAATCTGATGATATAACACTTCTTCAAAGCCCTTCCCTTTAATAACAAAACTGGATCAATTTTTTCTATAGGAATATAGGATGATATCCAGACAATGAAACCATTATGAATACTGACAACGTATTTAAAGAGGAAATAGTTTAAAATGTGTTTTATGAAATGATTTGCAAGGTATATTAACATTCCTTTAAAATATACTGAGCTTTACTTTATAACTACAATTAAGACTCATCATGTAATCCATATTTCAAAATTGCTCAGAGCTGACTTTAAATGCGTGTGATGTGATATTTTCCATCTTCATCTAATCTTTTAGTGTGTGCTTATTTGAGAACCACACTGGGACCATATAAATCGGTACAATGATTTTCTGTCAATAATTTAAATTAGCAGTGTGTTGAACATTTCCAAAGAACCCAACAAAACATAATAATTACCAAAAAGAAAAATACTTGGGCAAAAGGGGGCTGCATGGGGAAAATATTCAAGGTGTCATGCTTCTGTGGGATGACTTGCAAATGACTATCTAGAAAAGTTTTATTGGAACTAAATCTGAATGAGAAGGAACCCAAGAGGGAACAGGCGGGATAGAAGGTTTTAGGTAGAGGCTAATGCAGTGTTCAAACTTCTGATAGTAGACAAAGCTTACATGATCACTATTAGGACAGGACTCTGAAGTCACAGGAAAGCTGCTGAGAACAATATTACACTCAGAATTGCTATTATTAAATTTTAGAATTATTTTTAAACTAGACAATGTGAAAGGAAAAGAAAATTGTCTCCTGAGATTAACACACTCTTCAGACCATGTGAGAACTACCAGCATTATGTAAGTAGCTACATACAACCAAGAAATATGTTCATGAGAAAAACATTAAAGAAAGAAGACTGTCCTAAGTGTCTTTGACTTTTGACTTTGAAGTGTCCTTTGATATGGAAGAGGGGAACAGAGTACACTTACACCTACATATGAACCTTTTTATGATGGCCCAATTGGCTAAAGCTAAAAAAAATCTTAAAGTTATTCAGAAAGATGTTCCACAATGTCCAAATCACATATATTCTATCCTAATAACTGGCTCAACTTGTGATTTCAAAGTAGAAACAGGCCTTTAAAAAGTATAGTAGCTTTGTTTGTATCCAACATTTTAAAAGTTTTCAAAGGATATACTAGCCCATCTCAATCCAATCTTAAGTATATACAGTAAACAGGTATATACTATAGAATAAGGGGTCCTGCTTGATTCTTTTTAATTTTTTCAATATTCATTACTTTTTTACATAGCATTTATGAAAAAATGTTAAAATGTGATTTTACAAAATTAATGTAAAATGGGAATATGATTTCTGTGATAGACACATGCTTCTGGGATGAATCTCCACACCAAGCACAATTTTGAAGGAAAATATTTATTAAAGTAATAAATCCAGAGGAAGTTTCAGAATGGTGAAAGAGGCTGGGCCCCTTTTAC
The DNA here is from genome assembly GCA_004024765.1 of Zapus hudsonius. Taxonomy (NCBI): domain Eukaryota; kingdom Metazoa; phylum Chordata; class Mammalia; order Rodentia; family Dipodidae; genus Zapus; species Zapus hudsonius. The sequence goes on along the minus strand of PVHP010006394.1, from coordinate 3,554 downwards.
CTATCCAAGCAGTGAGAAAAACACATCCAGCACCTCCAGCCAGCAACTCAAGCAAGCACAATATCCAATTACAAACAGCAGGAGTTCCAGACTTGAGCTCCAGCTGCTCTTTTCATATCTATAGCTGGAATTTTACATCTACCCCAGCATCATCTTGCCTAGGTGACACCTCCTCCAGCCAAGCAGCTGGAGAAAAACATTGACACTTTTGAATCTTTTGGGAGACATCCATGCAAACTACCAGAGATGTCCAAGCAAGCACTTCTTTTCAAACAATATGCTTCATATTCTGAATACACATATACAGTCAAAGTGCCATGAGAGTGATGTTCTGTGTCATCAGCATCTTTGAGTCACATTCTAGATGAAAAATCCTGTGCAAGATATTTATTTATCTCAGTTACTCTCTGATAATGAAAGTTTGAGAAGTGTGTTTGCTTCCTGCTAGTTTTAGGAGGAAAGTAGAATAATGCAAATGACAGTACAATATTTGGCTCAATGTACTGAATGACCATTACCCATTATTCAGTGTTATGATGGTTCCCTTGTACATTTAATTCCTTATGTTTCCTGAGTGCAGTAATGTGTTCACTGCTTCAAATATTCCAAATTCCTTTAAAAAGAAAATGTACAACAATAATGGCCTCAAAATACCTGAATGTTGCTGCAACTGGGGAAAGAAGCAGATATTGCTTCTGCTGTTTTTATGGCAACTAATACACATTATTCCTCTGAGAGTGTCTGGGACATGTAGACTGGTCTCTCAGTTGGTAAAGGTCTTTGGTAACATTTCAGAAATACTTCAAAGGTCTACCTTTTATTAGGAAAATTGATCTTGACACATAAAGTTCAACAAATAAAGACTTAACTTTGGTTCCTAAGAATCCGACAGGGAAAGCTGTATGGGAGGCACTGTATCTACTATGTGCATTAACCCCTGTGGTTTCTGGGAACCTATGCACTTAATATGCTAATAATTTCCCTTCAAATAAGAAAAGCAGAGGTTTAAAAGTACAGAATATGAATTTAAGGAATGGTTTTTCTAAGGCAATGGAACTCAGAAATGGAGATTAAAAGGACTTGCTGGAAGCAGGTGGCAATGTAGAATTTGATGGTAGAGCTCCGTTGAGGCATTCCCTTCAGCTGAATACCAGAGCAGGCAGCACATGCTCATATCAAGCCCAAATCAAGAGAACTTTGCTCTTACATCTGCTTTTCTTGGCCAGTTCAAACACAGTGCTTTGAGATTGCACAAAAGTCCAAAATCTAACTTGAAGAATTCCATGAAATATGGCAGAGTAAATTCACGTCTTCATAGCCTCTTTGCTTAAAAACTACCGAAAGGAATATGAATAATAGGGAGCTCTTTGTTTAAAAATACTGAAAGAAATATGAATAATAGAGAGAATATCTATGCCTATGCTTCTGAACTGGCATAACACTGTCACTATGAATTGAAACCCAATTTGAAACAAGTTAAAATTCTCAAGTGTGGTAGACAAACTTCCAGTTGGACAGATTATCTTGCATAATAAAGAAAAAAGGTAGATATGAGGGTGTCTTAATGGAGAGATGCAGCTTGGGAGTGAAGATTTGGTAGAAGGAAAGGAAATAGCACCCGGTGGATTTAATTTCACAATGAAATGACAAGCAGAGCCTGAGATGGGTAACAAAGAGGCTTCCTTCCTTTCTTTCTTTCTGCTAATGCTCTCTAGATGTTGAAACCCCTATTTGGAAAGAAAATTTTTATTGCAGCTTCAAAGTTAAATTACACTAAAAGAAATGCTTACATCACTATACACATGTAAATTTTCATCTGAAATTTCAATGTCAGCCAAAGGAGAGAGAAATATGGGAAAAGTCTCCTGGGACATGGTATTAAGTTTAAAATAAATTTATGGATGCCAAAAGCTACTACTGCCTCAGTTTTTTTTTGTATAATTTAATCAAATGAATGCCTAAGAAATTACATAAGTCAAGGGTTCCTATACTAAAGTTTAATTCTTGAAGGCTTTCAGCATACCTCTGAAGTAGGGGAGCAAATAAAGCTGTGTGAAATAGGGAAATGTGAGGAATAACAGTATTTAACACCCTCCCCTTGACAGACATTATTTTTGAGTAAATAGTGATTTCTGTTGGAGTTCCCCTTAGAGGGAGTAAAAAAGAAGAGACAGAAGCTCTTTGTTGCGAATATTCAGCCATGATAGAAGAATGTAGAGAAAGGAGGAAACAAGTAACTGTTTGAGAGTTACAGAATACCTTTGGAAGAAGATATGTAAGAATTGGCACAGCAAATGTCATTACATTTTAAATAATTGAAATTATACCTGAAAATAAAAAATGAAAGAGCAAAAAGAAAACATGAAATTGAAGTCATTTTAATTTAAAACATCACTTTACAACTTTGCAACAACAACAAAGAGCAGAAAATAAGATTTAAAAAAAATGGATAAGAGCAACAGTAAATTTGTAAAAAAAAAAAAAAAAATCAAGAGAGGACCATACATTTGAAGAGGACAAGATTTTTCTACTCTCCACTGTTTGAGTTGTAGGAGTACAATGTGGATCTTTGCTCCTCTCCCAGCCTTCTTCTCTCTTTGGGCATTTATAAGGAATATATTTTATTCTTGCTGTGCAGTCACAGTATTATAGGACCTGCCCTGGGACCTCCTTACCACTCTAATAAGAGAGGTAGTTAAACTGACTGACATGAAAATTGCCCAAAATAATTGTGAGTAAGCTTATCTCATCCAAATACATGTGCTTTGCTTTCTTTTGCATTCTAACACAACATATTCCATGCTGTTCTTTATCATGATTTCATTGTTCAGGAAAGATGTTTGACTTTTCCAATTTAATAGGAAAGAAGTAGAAAACCACAAGCCACCATCAATAAATCATCAATAACAGTTAATCATAAGACTTGCACTTGGATGAGTGATAACCAAACTTGTAACACACTACACCATGTACAAGTGAGGTAATAATATTTTGAAACTATATCTGAGCACTGACTTTTCAAATATGGACAAAAGTTTCTTCTCAAGGGATAAAGGAGAGGGGGAAAAAGAAACAAAGTAAAAATAAAAAATGGATAATTATTTATATATAAGGAAAATGTGTATTCATAACAAATTAAGTTATACCAAGTGCTACATGGAAACATATGCAATTGGAGAGACTCATGTCAAGTGAATTAAGTCAGTTGGAGAAAGGAAAATTATTGTCCATGATCTCATTTGTGGATCCTAGATTGTATATAGATAAACAAAATCATTTTTGCATATATGACCTAAATTAGGTGCTAAACTGTCAAGTTGAACCAGAGGGACTAATTGGATGGGGGACACATGAAAAAGTGGATGATAAGAGAGAATTGAGGAATGTGGATGAAGAAAATTAAATCCCTGTATGAAAATATGCTCATGTGACCCAGTGAAGTGCATCAATGAAAACAAAAAGTCAAAATAATAATATGAAGTTTCAGGCAAAGGAATTTATATATATATATATATATATATATATATATATATATATATATATATATATATATA
>PVHP010006393.1:0-61349 GCA_004024765.1 Zapus hudsonius | reverse complement strand
ATTGACCACTCAGACACATTCATTTGTTTGTGGGGGACACCAGGATCAAACCATGACAGATGGTCTCAGCCCATTGCCTGCCTTCCTCTCCCCAAGGTGGTATCAAGTCTTTTGATAGGCACATCTGTTAACCCTATTCATATGGCTAACAATGGGTTAATATTTTAAGCTGGCTCAGTGTTTTTACACTTTAACTAGAGTCACCTGGAGAAAACTAAGTGTTTTCACAAAAAATAAAACAGTTCTTTATCTGGAGAAATTGTAGACACCGTGACCATCTTGGGCCTGGGGGCTGAGGGCCAGGGAAGTCTTTTAGGCAAGACTGGGAAGGAATGTCCATGTTCTTTGCTTCACACCACTTTTATAACCAATTCTTCCCAGGGCTGACCCTGCGACTTGAAGATTAATGATGGCTTTGGGGGAAACTAATGGCAAACAGACTCTACTTTTCAGTATCCCCGAGTCCCATGGAGCATGGAAGCCAGAGAGCCTGTGCTAACCTCCAACACCAGAGGCTCTTACAGGCTTGTTCTTTGCTCTTGTTTTGGTTCATTCCAACAAATTCTGTGAAACTGTCTTGTTTCCCAAATCCAAATATGTGCTAGATGATAAGTGATCCTTAACACCACTGTCTGCCCCTGGGGCCCGGCCTTCTCACAGATTCTCATTAGAGGGAAAGGTTTTCCAAGAGAGTGTTCCTGCTGTGTGGAAGAGCTTTCTGTTATTACGTCATTACTAAATAAACATTTGGAAAGAGGGACTTAAAGCTTTGGCGGATGGGAACCAGCCATCATTCCTGCTCTGTGGTCCTGCTCATTCTTGTTTTCTATATCTTTGAAATGATTGGTCTGCAAAGGACCAGCCCACTTCTCCTTCCCATGAGCTTTCCTTGATGATTTTCCCAATTTTCCCTTTATCTATGACCACAATGATGTTGCCTCTCACCTCTCTCTCTCTGTCTTTTCTTGCTATGGTTTTTTACTTCTGTGATCGTTATTTTTGATTCTCAATTTGGTTAAGTGAAGAAATTCTTAAGAGGGCTGGAGAATATGGCTTTGCATAAAGCCAGATGCACAAAGTGGTGCATGCAACTGGAGTTCATTTGCAACAGACCCTGGCGCTCTCTCTCTCTCTCTCTCTCTCTCTCTCTCTCTCTCTCTCTCTTGCAAATGAATAAAAATACTCAAAAGGGACAAAGGGCATGGACAGCTGAGTGCCAGCATTCCCATTTCTCTGCTTTCTGATTCCTCAAATGTGAGCAGGCAGCCGCATGTTCCTGCTGCCACAACCAAGAATCACTTCTGACATCATGTTTTTCCCCAACATGATGGACTCTATCCCTTAAACCACGAGCCAAAAGAAATTGTCCTTCTTAAAGCATCTTATTTTATTTACAAGCAGAGAGAGAGAGAGAGAGAGAGAGAGAGAGAGATCTAGAGAAAAGAGAAAAAGAAAGAGAATGGGCGTGCCAGGGCATCCAACCACTGCACACAAACTTCAGATGCATGTGCCACTTTGTGCATCTGGCTTTACGTGGGTGCTGGGGAATTGAACCTGGGTTGTTAGGCTCTGCAGGCAAGCTTCTTAACCATTGACCATCTCTCCAGCCTCGAAATTGTCCTTTAAGTTGTCAGGTATTGGTCTAAAAAGAACACATTGTCCCATGGGGAAGCTATCCATGATGTTCACTGTTAGCCATAACTACCATTAATGCAGATCTATTCCAGGCCTCCATTCTCTGGCAGCTTCAGACAGCTGTGTGCATGTGGCCAGATTCACTTAGAGTAGTTACCTTCTTGCTGCCAGGACAGGGCATTAAAAGTAGCTGACGGAGGAAAGGTTTTTATTTTGGCTTACAGTCTCAAGGGAAAGCTTCAGGGAGAGATGACAGAGGAAAGTACGGCATGAGGAGAGGCTGGACAGCACCTCTGCCACAGCAACACTGTCCAAACGTCTCCTTTGATGGTTAAGTTTATTGTCAACTTGACCTGTGTAACAATCCACAGTAATCTTGGGTGGGTCTCTGAGTTTGCCTGCAGAAAAGATTGGCAAAATCCTTTGGGGATTTTGGAGAAGGGAGGAGTTCCCTTCTCCAGAGTGAGTCCCCCTCCCCCGAGTGGGTGGGCCTTCCAGAAGGGGACTGCAAATAAGGAAGCTTGAAGGGAAGGGAAGCTCTCTTTCTTCTTTCCCCAGCTGCTGATGCTGCCTCTGTCTCTCTGCTTGGATTTATGAAAGGGGGACAGCTTTGTCCTTCATTTTTGGAACTTCCCCTGAATCAGTTATTTCAATAAATACTTCCCTCCCCAAATCGTGCCTGGTTTGGAGATTCATCCCAGTGGCATGTGGCTGACTACGACATCCCCATAGTCCAAGGTCTCTTAACTGTGATTTGGTAAAATAAAAAACCCATAGTGACACAGAGTAAACATCCACACTGAAAAAGACAGCGTAGGAAGGAAAGAGTGAACCAATGCAAGATCTAAAACAAGCAGGGCAAACATCAGATCCTACAGTTCTGTGTCCATCTGGGACCCACAACAAAGTCTCTGGTGATCCAATTCTACTCCTCCAACTGGGCTACCCACAGCCTGGGAAAACTCCATCCTGAGCCACCAGCTCTCCTGGGTAGCCATCCCATACTCCTGGCATCTCCATAATTCTGAGGTCTCTACTGCAACCCATGGTTCCTCCTTATGGTTCCAACAGGCCTCCATGTATGGACTTCAATAATCCTGAACTCGCATCACCCAGTGGCCATTTCTATAAACAAATCCTACTGCTAATTCAGTGAGCCCCTCTTTCCTGTGTTTGTTATACTTCCATAGTACCAAGTGGTCTACTAAAATTGTTAATCCAGTGGAGAATAAAGCCAAATTAAAGAGAAGGAAAATGCCTTCAGCATTCAGGCTCCCTACTTCCAAAACAGTCAGCCATCTTCCTGCTGTCCCAATGCAGAACTGTCCATCCACTGGCAATGCGGTCATCTTGCAAACAATTGCAGCTGAAGCATTCTGTAGTCTTCAGCCCAAGCTTTCATTTCTTTCTATGCCAGTCCATTTCTTCTAAATTCAACCCTAATCACGTTCTCAAGATATGGAAAGCACACAGCTAGCCTCTCACACAAACTGCCTCTCACACAGTCCAGACAAAGCTTTTTCTTCCCCTCCAAGCCAAGCCTACAGAGTTCTTTCTACACTTAGGTCTTTCAACTCTGACCAGAATGGTCCAAGCAAGCTTTACTGAGAGCACTGCAAGGTGTCTCTTACTCCAAGATTCCAAACCCTTCCACATTTCTTCTGCAAATCAGTCCCCAAAGGCCAAAAGACACGCAGCAATGACCTCACTCCTGGTACCAATTTTCTCTTGTAGTTACCTTCTCATTGCTGGGAAAAAGGACCTGACCAAAATGGCTAATAGGAAGAAAGGGTTTTTTTTTTTAAATTTTGACTTAAAATCTCAAGGGGAAACCTTCATAATGGCAGGAGAAAGCTTGACCTGAGCAGATTCTAGACATCACCTCTGCCACAGCAGGTGGAAAACAGCAGCTTACTGAGCTCTGGCAAGGGGGATCTGACCATAGTACCTATAATGCTTAATCCTGCCCCCAACAATGTACCTCCTCCAGCAAAGCTCCACCTTCCAAATTGCTTTCTCTGGTGACCACACATCCAGAACACACAAGTTTCTGGGGGACATATGATTAAAACCTCCACAAAGGGCCACAGGTAGCCCACATTCACCATGTTCCCACAATACATCAGTTCTCTTTCCTATCAAAGCTCCTGTGGTCCTCATCTGGTCACCAGGTTGTACCTCTAGCTGTCATCCTCCATATCAGCTATAACACTTCACAGTGTGACTTTCCCATTACCCATGAGCTCTGCTGCTAGAGTATTATGCCCATGACTTTGGTTCAGGCTCTAAGAACCCCTGGCTGAATTCTCATAGCATCCTAGCAACTTCCTTCAATTCTTCATTTTTTTTTGCAGTATAGATTTGTCTTATAAAATCCAAAATGAATATGCATTGCTGACTCCCTGTTACCTTTCAAATGGAACCTCTGCTAAACATCCTGCACTATTTTCTCCTGCTTGATTCAAACTCTAGCATATCCCCCCTTCTCTCTCTGGAACTTGCTCACCATAACCTCTGAATACAGATGCACCCTTTCATGTAGGGTGTCTGTCTCCATATTATCACTCACAAGGCTTAGCATCTCCAAAGTGATGAGTGATAGACTTATTTTTTTCATCTTTGTATTCTTAGTGGCTAGCTTAATAAGTTTTTAAAATATTTAAACCCTTTCATTAATTAAGAATATTTTATTTATTTGCAAGGAGAGAGAGAGAAAGAGAGAGACCAACAATGGGTATATGTGATGGTTAGGTTTTGTTGTCAACTTGATCCTTGTAATTATCTTGGGTAGGTCTCTCAGGATGTTTATAGGAAGGCAGCCTCTCAGTAGGGGGCAGAATGTAAAGAAGCTCAAAGAAGCTAGAACTAAACATCCTTTCCTGTGTAGGCAGTGCAGGAAGCAAATTACAAGTCTGGGGAAGGGTTGCAAGACCCCACCCTAAGGCTATATAAAGGGGAAGAAATTCTCTCCTTGGCTCCCTGCCTGTTGGCTGATGGTGCTTGTTCGTGACTTGCACTCCCATCCTGTTCTCTACCCTTCTTGGACATCGGAACCCAGTTTCCTCGGCCTCGCATCATGGATTTGAAGAGCAGCTGCTCCCCAGGGAGCCATCAGGCCTTCTGGGCTGGATTGGGACTGCTGAGGCCTCCAGCCACATGGACTGAACAGCTACTGGTGTCTTCACCTGTGAGCCTGCAGACTGCTATTGTTGGACTGTTGTAAGATACCACAATAAATTCCCTTTTACTACAATCCATTCTGTCAACTCTGTTTTCTCTAGAGAACCCTGATTAATAAGGGCATCCTGCCACTGCAAACAAACTTCAGATGCATGCACCACTTTGTGCATCTAACTTTTATGTGGGTACTGGGAAACTGATCCCAGGTGGTCAGGCTTTGCAAGCAAGCACCTTTCACCACTGAGCCATCTCCCCAGCCCTAGCTGGATGTTTGACATAAAGCTGGAGTTCATAAGTACCTGTGTGAGCAGGTGTCATTCTCATGAGATGCTTCTCCCCCCAAGTTCAAGTAAATCACCACAGTCACTAAACACAGAAGCTACAAGATAACTGAGAGGCAAGAACAAGAGCAACGGATTTCCTCGCCAGCTTGCAGGGAATTTCCACTCTCATTGCAGCACGGGATGGGGGGAGAGCATCCTAAACTGGACCCATGGAACCAGAATAGCACAGAAGCTTGGAGAAGATGGGTAACAGCGGTGACTCAGCCCTCCCTCTCCACTGGCAATGGAGCACAGAAAATCCCAAAGCCACGTGAATTCTTCTTAGCTAGCTGGAGCCATGCCCTGCTATTCCCTCCGCCCCTCACCCTACCCCACCACCTCTGCATGCACTAGGAAGCCCTGCTCCTCATCACACCATGCTGTCTGGGGCTGAGCACACAGAGGAGAAGTAAGAAGACTCCAGGAAGACATCCCTGGACTCCTGGACGAGAGGATGGCCAGTGCCCTTCAATAACGGAGAAGGAAGAACAGTTTTGTTGTTCCATATGGTACTTCCTCGCCATCATCCTCTCTAGCAGGAATTATAGATGGATATTTTCTAGACACAGAAAGTGGGTTTGAGACTGGTACTTCTATGTTCTCTAGAAGTCTAGGTCCAAGAAAAATCATGTAGAAAAGTCGACATGATTTATAACTGAAGATATAAGAATAACATGCACACTATTTTGAAACCAAGAACTGTTTGGAAACGAGTTTTTTTTTCCATTTGTTTGTTTGCTTGTGCTTATTTTTTTTCAAATAATAATGATAAAACTCTTATTACAGTACCCTCATTTCCCACACACATATTCTATAACCCAAGGGAAAGTGACTTAAAGACTCATAGGAAAAATGCACAAATAGAAATACCTTTCAAGAAGAAGACTGTGAAACCTTTTGGAGTGGTTGCACAGAGGCTGGGGAAAGAGGAGAGGTAAGCAGAAAGGCAGGAGAGGCAATCAGGTTCACATGGAGGCAGCAAAGAACAGAGTGGACGTGCAAAGGGCAAAGTCTCCATGTTCCACTTGAATACTGCAAAGGGAGGGAGAACCTGCCCAGACGAATAAGATGGGAAGTAAGGCAAGGAAGCTCCAAAAACATTGGGTTAAGCAAAGCAAATATTTGATTGGTTACAATCACATAGCTGCCTTATTTGGTCTGCCCTGTTGGAGAGTCCCTGGTTATTAAACCAAGTCAGTTGGTGGCTTCTGATTGGACCTTCTCTCCATTTGAGTGCACTTTGATCACAGAAATGTTCACACTTGGCTGTCACAGGTCTTTATCGTCCAGCTGCAGCTGGGTCAGTCAGCCCTCTCGCTGAGAAAACACAAACAAGAAAGCGACACTAAATCCTTGCCTCAGTCCACATAGTAAAATTAACAGTATTACCACTTTCTGAGTTTCTCAGGGCTGCTGGATTACTGCTTCTCTTGTTGCGACCAAATCTCCCAACGAAAATTAACTTAAAAGGCCTGGACAGATTGCTTAGTGATTAAGGCACTTGCCTGCAAAGCCTAACAACTCAGGTTCAATTCCTCAGTACCCACATAAAGCTGGATGCACAAAGTGGCGCATGTGTCTGGAGTTCGTATGCAGTGGCTAGAGGCCCTGGCATGTCTTTCTGTCTCTCTCTGTTTGCAATAAATAAATAAAATATTTTTAAAAGAACCAACTTAAGGGAGGACAGGTTTATTTTGATTTCTGGTTCAGGGGGTACAGTCCATCGTCATGGGGAAGGCATGGTGGTGAGTGCAGCAGCAGGAGCTTGGGCTGTGTATTCACAGGATCAGGAAACAGGAGGGAAAGACTTCTCAACTGACTCTCTCCTCTTCCCTTTTATATTCAGGCTGGGACCCCAGCTCACCCTCACATTCAGCAGGGGTCTTTTCAATTAAGCCTCTCTGGAAACAACCTCACACACACTCACCCAAAGATGCACTTCACTCATACACTAGGTATTTCTTAATCCAATCAAGTGGGTGATGAGTTGAACCATCCTAGCTGCTATAAATAATCACCAAAATTGAATGGCTTAAAACAACAGGAACGTATTCTCTCACAATCTTGATGGCCAAACTTTTAAAACCACGAGTCAGCCATGTTGTGTGCTGTCTGGAGTCTCTAGGGATCCTAAAGGATCCTTATCCACCTCTTTCTAGTTCCTGGTAGGGGTCAGAAATCAACCCCCAGCCCTCCAGTCTTCACCTCTGTGATGGCATGGCATTCTTCCTGGGATTTGGCCTCTTCTCTCGTCTTATCAGGACTGTAATCATTGGGCCAGGTCCCACTTTAACAGAAAGAATACGACCTCATTTTAGTGTAACTATGATGGCCTATGAAGACTCTATTTGTAAAGGTCACATTCTGAGGCTCTCTGGCTGGACATTAACTTTGGAAGGAGCAGGACGATACAGGGATGGGGAGATGGCTCAGCAGTTAAAGATGCTGCTTATAAAGTCGGCCAGCCCAGAATTGATTCCTCAGAACACATATAAAGCTTAATGCACAAAGTGGCAAAAGTGTCTGGAGTTCATTTGCAATTACAAGAGGCCCTGACATGCCTGTCATGGTTTGATTCAGGTGTACCCCACAAACAAATGAATGTGTTCTGGGTAATCGATCCTCAGCTGATGGCAATTTGGATTTTACAACCTTGATGGAGCTGTGTTTTGGGGACAGGTTTTTGGGGGTTATAAGCCAGCCCCCCCTTGCCAGAGTTTGGCACACCTTCCTGCCGCTGTTTCCAGTGCTATGGTGGAGGTGATGTCCACCCTCTCCTCATGCCATCGTTTTCCCTGCCAGGATGGAGTCTCCCCTCCAGTCCATAAGCCAAAATAAACCTATTCCTCCACAAGCAGCTTTTGTTTAGGTTCTTTCTGCGCAGCAACTAGAATGCTGACTGCAACAATGCCCATTCCCCACCCTTTTTGCAAATAAATAAAAATAGTAATTTAAAAAAAATAATTCAACTCAGGTCTACACATTTTTAAGAAGTAGCACAGATAAAGAGAAAAGCTATTACTACTCTGAATTCTCACATGCTGCTGGTGAGAATTAATGAAGGATTTCTCGGTGTAAAACAAAAGAATCCAGAAGCCTCAGGAACTTTTTCAATGTTCCTAACCTATGAGTTAGTAAAAAAAAATCACCTGTAACTAAATCTATCCCAGGGTAATAATTTGGGAATGTGTAAAGCATCAAGAAGGTATACTGAATTAAGTGCTGCCCTGAATATAATTAGAAGCCCTCTCTGGTTAAGGATTGCAGAGAATATGACCCGCTGTGGTGAACATTTGCTTAACGGCACTGTTTAAAGGAACTTTGGAGATGTGGGAGGGCAGTGAAGCCATCTTGAAAAAGAGAATGACTCCAAAGAGCCACTGTGTAGCAATAGATTGAAGAGTTAGTAGGCAGACTGCCACAGTGGGGGACCTCCCAGTGCCCACCTGTCCCCCCCCATTAGCTTAGTTCATAGTTCATTACGCACACAGGCACACCCCATTGACTGAACCCATATCCCAGAAAGAGCCTACTGAGGATAGTATAGATCTACCTGTTCCATGTGTTCACCACACCCTAAATATCCAAGATCCAAAAAATGTATGCAGTGGCATTAAACGACTTCTGAGATACATTTTACAAAGTACATAACAGGGTGGGAGAGATGGCTCAGTGGTTAAGGTGCTTGCCTGCAAAGCCTGATGGCCTGGGTTTGATTCCTCAGTATGTAAGTAAAGCCAGATGCACTAAGTGGCACATACATCTGGAGTTCATTTGCAGTGGCAGGAGGGCCTGACATGCCTATTCTCCCCACCCCCAAGCTCTCCCTGTTTCTCTTCCCTTGCAAATAAAAAAGTACATACCAGTTAATATATGATCATATTTCTGTAAAAACAACAGAATAACATAACAGAACAGAGAAACATCTAAGAGCTTTAAAGCTTACACAGGACCATGTGGTATTTTCTTATTCTTTCCTTTTTTAAAATGCACAGGTGTGTGTGCAAGCACACATGCCTGGGAAGCCAGAGACCACCTTGGGCATTGTTCCTCTGGAACATCAACCACCTTTTTAAAAATGGAATCTCTCACTGGTCTGAAACTTGCCAGTAGGTCAGACTGGCTGGCCAGCGAGCTCCAGGGATCCTCCTGTCTCTGCCCCATCAATGTGGGAGTCCAAGTATATCAGTCTAGCTGGTATTTTTAGGTGGGTACTGGGGATCAAGCTCAGGTCATCCTGCTTGTGAGGAGAGTTCTTTACCAATTGAATCATCACCCAGATCCTGTTTACTTTTTCTTTTTTTTAAAAAATATTTTATTTATTCATTTTTTCAGAGAGAGAGAGAGAGAGAGAGAGAGAGAGAGAGAGAGAGAGAGAGCGAGCACACACCAGGGCCACCACCTTGTGGGTCTGGCTTATGTGGGTCCTGGGGAATTGAACCCAGGGCCTTAGGCACTAGAGGCAAGTGCCTTAACCGCTGAGCCTTCTCTCCAGCCCTGTTTTCTTTTTCTTAAACGCACTTCTTAGCATTTATAAAGAGCAGAGTTTAGGAGCTGGGAAGATGGGTCAGTGGAGGAAATGCTGGGTAAATGTGAAAGCCAGGGTTTGGATCCTGGAATTGTGTAAATGCTGGGTGGAATGGTAGTCCTGGGAGGTCCATACAAGGATCCCTGGGACAAGCTGGCTAGACTAGCCAAATAGATGAGCTCTGGATTCAAGAGATCTTACCTCAGGAAAGTGAAATGCAGAGCAATCGAAGAAAATACTGACATCAACATCTGGCTGTCACACAGGCACACATGTGCAAATGCACCTGCACCTGTGTGCGCTCCTTCCCAAACACACATGTGTACACACGCATCATCACACTCCCATACACATGTGCCAAATCAGAGCATAAATTAACTTTATTATTCTTATTTTTCACTCAAACAGGCAAACATAGGCTCATTAAGTAAAAGCAGGGATTAATAAGAACAAGGATGGGGAGAAAAATGAACATATCCAGAGCTATTATTTTTGCTGCTTTAGGATTGGAAAAGATATTTTGTCAAGATTTATTATTTTGTTTGCTCTTGGTGTCTTCGTGGCAGCTGTGAGTTGCAGCTGGTGATTGCATGGGAGCAGAAGACGCTGCATTGATTTGAACTCAGGGCATGTGTACATGAATATCTTAGGTCATCTATACATATATATGCATATGTGAGGTCTTTATGTTAAAGTATACGACTGTATAGAATCTTATTTAATATTAGTGGGCAGCAACACTAATTTTATTGATCAATTATTTTATTTATTTTTCTCATTGCTATGAGATACCCAAGAAGGAGTAATTTAGGGAAAGAAAGATGTATTTCAGCTCATAGTTGAGGACGGAATGCACCATGGTGGGGTAAGGTATGGTGACAGGAAAATTTAGCAGCTGTGGCAGCGGGAGCACCAGGCTGCTCGCTCACATCTGGACAGATTAGGATGAGGCATAAGACAGGATATGGGAAAAGGGCTATAGGACCTTGAAAAATTAAACCCAGAAACAGTCTATATTTAACGTTTTCCTAGTTAGCTATTAATAATTTCCCATATTTTCCTTTCACACAGAAGACTACTTTTAATTAAAATTTCTTCACTATTTTGTGTGGGTGACTTTCCCTGTCTATCAACCATGACAAAAACCGTAAGTTCCTCAGTATCCGTACTCTCTCTCTCATTCACTCTCTCTCTCTCTCTCTTTGTGTGTGTGTTAAGTGTTGAAGATTTTCTCTTATGTAAAAATAGAGATTTGGGGGCTGGAGAGATATCTCAGTGGTTAAGGCACTTGCCTGCAAAGCCTAACAACCTGAGTTCAATTCCCCAGTACCCATGTAAAGCCAGATGTACAAGGAGACATCTGGAATTCGTTTGCAGGGGCTGGAGACTCTGGCAACCCATTCTTTCTGTCTCTCTTCTCTCTCTCTCTCTGCTTGCAAATAAATAAATAAAAATGTTAAAAGTGAATATTTTATTCTAAACCTCTTAAAATTTTATTGATATCTTTATTATCCATAATTAGATACATTGTATGAGCAAATCTTATGATGGTACCCCCATTTCTCTCCTCCCTGTCCCCAATCCACTGGGTATCCTCCTTGGTGGGCATACTGGATCAGTCCATGGAGAAGGGGATTATGAATTGTGCAAGAGGTAGCTAGTTCCCTGCCCCCCTTTGTGTGTTGTTGCTGAGGGAGGCAATGTCTGGATATTCTCCCCCACCATGGCTCTTACATTTTCTGTCCCCTCTTCTGATCAATTCCCTGAGTCATGGTGGGTGAGTTTTAAGTCTGCTTTATTGTTGAGATCTTAAGTGTCTCTGGACTTCTGCTTTGGGTTGTGTTGGGTATCATTGGTGTCTGTCTCCATTGACCTTTCATGGGTTATCTGACTTGCTGTGGTGATAGGTCTCTTGTTTATCTCGCCACTTTCTCATAGGTTTTTGGGGGGACCTACGTGATAGGCCGGGGGTGGTTCAAATGTTTTAATGCAAATCAATTCCTGAAATCAGACTGCTCAAGTCAACAGAAAGGGTTTTACATTCTTCTGTGTGAGGGGCCTCTCTTGCCAAGTACCCATCCACACCGTCTTTCCGACATAGCACATGCTATAGAGTTGAGTTCCTGTCATGGTTTGATCCAGGTGTCCCCCACAAACAAATGAATGTGTTCTGATAGATCAATCCTCAGCTGATGGCAGTTTGGGTTTTACAACCTCACTGGAGCTGTGTTGTTGGGGGCGGGCTTATGGGGTTGTAAGCCAGCTTCCCCTTGCCAGTGTTTGGCACACCTTCCTGCCACTGTTTCCAGTGCTGTGGCAGAGGTGATGTCCACCCTCTGCTCATGCCATCATTTTCCCTGCCAGGATGGAGTCTCCCCTCGAGTCTGTAAGCCTAATAAACCCATTCCTCCACAAGCTGCTTTTGTTTGGGTTCTTTCTGCGCAGCAACTAGAAAGCTGACCACAACAGTAAAGTGCTTCTGGTAAAAGCAGGAGAACTTGAACTTGGATCCCCAGCTGCAAAGTAAATGCTGAGCCTGGTATCTCACAACTGTAACCCTACCAGTTATTTTGGAGGTGACAGCAAACAGATCCTTAGGGTGTGCTCAGGGTTCTGGTGGGCAGAGATTGAGGAAAACACCCAACATCGAGCTGCAGCCTCCACATGCACACCTGCACAGGAACATGAATACACACATGTGCCCATACACATGTGAACACACAAAACAATACTACTAATAAACAGTTAAGAATGTTTGATTTAATAACATTAAAAAAACAATACTACTAATAAACAGTTAAGAATGTTTGGTTTCATAATATTGAGAAAAACAATACTACTAATAAACAGTTACGAATGTTTAATTTAATAATAATTGAAAAAAATACCACTAATAAACAGTTAAGAATGTTTGATTTAATAATATTGAAATTTATAAAATGTAAGTTTTCAACTCTTTTTTGTTGTTGTTGTTGTTTTCAGGCTTGTCCTTAACATAAATATTTCAGGTCTCATATTATTACACCCGACAGTGATGGCCATGCTGGTGAGGAGGCTGCAATGTAGGATCTCAACTGTTCCTTTTATTAAACTTTCTTTTCCATATTTGAAAAGTGGATGGGGAATGGTGGTATGCATTGTATTTTGGAGCTACAGGAGAATGACTGTTGTTTATCTGTAACATCTAAAATTTGTTTTTCCAGATACTTTTTAGCCTAGACAGGCAGTGTCTGAGGGTAGGCAGACATAGGAGAATTTCCTGTTTGCTTTACATCCAGTGTAACCTGGGGAAAGAGCTTTGTTTAAAAGTTGATGTAATCCACTAGCACGTGAAATACCACATGGGATGAAAATAGGTGTTCTGCTACCAACGGCTGTAATATAATTAACTCTGAGACTGTTTTAACCTAGCTACTGAGTCGACGGGATTGCAATTCCTGAGGCTTGCTTGGGGCTGTTGGCAGTACAGGGTTTGAAATAATTGGAGGTGAGATGAAGTGGGTGTATAATTAGTCCTTGAAGTTGAAGACACCAGTGAGGCATACCTCCTCACCTCCTGGGCTTGGAGATTTCTCTCGCTTTGCTATTCCCCCTCCACCTGTGTTCAGTGTTGCCTCTCCTCCTCACCTTGACTCTTCTGTTCACTCCTTGATTTTTTTTTTCCCTCTTCCCCTTCTTCCCTCTGCTGGAGGCTGGAGATGGTGTTGATGAGTGTCGCAGTCAGCCACACACTGCTGGGATGAATCTTCAACCAGGCACAGTTTATGGGAGGAAAGGATTTATTTGTAGCTATAGATATAGGGGAAGTTCCAGAATGCAAAAGAGGATGCTCCCCTTTCACAGGTCCCAGCGGAGAGAGAAACCCATCACTAACACCACACATGGAACAGCAAACAGGCAGGAGGGGCAAGGAGAGAATTCTTTCCCATTTATATAGCCCTAGGGTTGGGTCTTGCAATTCTATCCCAGACTTGATGGCTTCCCAAGTCTCTGGAATTTTCTTCCTGCACTGCCCACAGAGAAAAGGATGTTTACTTCCAGCTTCTTTGAGCGTCCTTACATCCTGACCCCTACTGAGAGGCTGCCTTCCTGTGAACATCCTCAGAGACCCACCCAAGATAATTAAAAAGATCAAGTTGACAACAAAACCTAACATCACAATGAGAGGGACAGGTGTATGGAAGAGCAGCCTCTGTCCGGTCCAGACAGGCTTGGTACTGAGAGAGGATTTCAAACAGCAATGGGGGCATTCAGGGATAGGCTGTAGCTGATCCCTCATTCTGCATACCCCACGTGGAATATTTTGGGAGTCATGACCCTTCCACACTTCCATTAGGAAAAATGCCAAAAACACCAAAAGTACTTCTAAGGCTGGAGAGATGTCTCAGCACTTAAGGGGCTTTCCTGAAAAGCCGAACGACCCAAGTTCGATTCCCCAGTTCCCACATAAAGTCAGATGGAAGATTTGGCACATGCATCTGGAGTCCGTTTGTAGTGGCTGGAGGCCCTGGCTCTCACGTTCTCTCTGTCTCTCTTCTATCTCTCTGCTTGCAAATAAATAAATGGAATATTTTTCAAAAAGTCCCACTAGACAAAAAGTCCTAAGAACAAGCAAAGGTAGGTGTGAATTTTGGGGACAAGACCACAGACCTGAGTCATGATCCACAGCCTGGCTTCAGAAGCAAAGGCATCAGCCAACCTCAACACAAGTACTGGGCTCAAGGACAATACAAACATGCATTCATACTACACACACACACACACACACACACACACACACACACACACACAGAATACAGACATGCACTCACAGTACATACAATACAGACGTGCACTCACAGTACACATTCACACACAATACAAACATGCATTCAGACTACACACACACGTACACACACACACACAAGTTCACACCGAGGACACTTTCCCACTGGCTTATCTTATGGCTTGAAATAGCCAGCGCTCAACCTGCCGAGCTCCCCGGCTAGAGGTGTGGCAGGTGGAGTTCAAATCTCCTCTTGTGGCTTTTCAGCTTTAGTCAGTGGACAAGATGGTGGAGCCAAATGGCTTCACTCTTGACTCAGGCCTGACTCTTCAATGCAGCTCCCATTTCACCCCCAAGAGGAAAGAGCTTCCTGCCAGTGTCAATGTCAGAAAAGAGAAAATCAACTTATTTTCTAACTTTTTAATTAAAAACAGACTATAGAGATATAATAAAATTAAAACACCATATAATTCAGATTCGTGACATTTCATTGGCAAAGCTTTCAATTAAATGATCATTGAATAATGAATTGCAATTAAATCAGTGTGTGACTCAGAATAAATGGACAGCCTATTATTCAATACAAAAATAGTTCCTTTAATTACTTTATGTACACAAGGCATAGCTAAGTTCGTTGTGAAAAATGATTTTTGTTTTAAAAAAATGTAGCAATGGGAAGCAATCAGTGCACAATCATAACTGGTCAAGAGCTAGAAAAAAGTGATGGTTGCTTGGCTTTAACAAGATCTCTATGGCATCCCCTCAAAGGCTCGGGGACATTCCTGAAAAAGTGATAGAAAGAATGTCAGAGCCAGAGGATGGGAAGGAGCATTGTGGAACTCAGGAACTCACACAAGATCTTGTTACTCCACACAACCTGCTCATAACAGGACTGACATTGTTCCTATAGAAGGGGAGGGGCATGGAGGCCACTCCCCTCCCTAATGAATTAATAAGTTAATGGCTGCCAGGGAGGGGGAGTCGTTCTCTTCCATGGCGTAACCACTGGGAAGTGATGGGAAGGGAGGGGACCATGGGACACACATGATTAAATTGTGATATATGTGTTTGAAAATGTGAAAGAAAAAGAAATGGGGGCTGGGGAGCTGGCTCCATAATTAAAGGAGTTTGCTCTGCAAGCCTTCTGACCAGAGATCTGGTCCTTGGCACCTCATATCCAGAGCCTCATGGGTCTGTCATCATCCCAGTACACCTACCACAATGGGAGGTGGAGATAGGAGAATCCTGAGCCTCATGGCCAGCTAGTCTGGCCTTGCCAGTGGCAAAACGAGAGAGACCCTGACTCAAACAAGGTGTAGAGAGAGGACCAACATCCCAAGATTGCCCTTTGACCTCCATGGTATTCGTACAGCCATCCATGCACACACAAAGAGTAGTGTTAACATTAATAATGATAGTTAATAATGATAATAGAAAATAAAAGTAGAAGTGGTTCATGGTGCATTTTATGATATTCTGGAGGGGTTCCACTCTCTTATAAAATTTCGTTTACCTTTAGCTTTATTATTTTTCATATAGAAAATGGTTATTTGATATTCTCTTTCTCATTTAAACAAGTTTCTGACAAACTACATACAATTTCCACTGCCCTGCACTTAATCTTCTGTTTCTGCCTATTCACTGACAGTTTGAAATCTAACTCACATGCTTGAATTTTGTCTCACAAAATAATGAAAACTGAGATAGGAACATTTATAGACAAGCATCTCCATATCCTACTAATTCCTGGATAAACACACGTGCCACTCACACTATGCTTAGTATGACTTTTTCCTGCAAATTTATAACTTCATTCTTCAGAGATAATGTTGATTTCTCCCGAGAAGATCTTTAAGATGCGGATCTCATCAGCTGATCCTGCAAAGAAGAGAGAGGAAGCTTTATGATGTTGACAAAAATCTAGAAATTACCAGACTCCTATGTGCATGCCTGGAAAGACAGCATAATATGATCATTTGTGGTCCTCACAGAAGTCCTGTAAATTAGGTCTTGTTATTTTCTCTCTTTTTTTAGATGAGCCAACTGGGGCATGAAGAGATGAAGTGACAGGCTCAGTGTTCCATTTGCCCTGTAGCAGAGGGAACATGCAATTTAAACCACATTTTAACCTGCCATCTATATTAGACACACATATGGAAAGATAACAGTATTCCAAAATACAATTTATTTTTTAAAATAAAACTGTGTTGTTTCATGGCCACATGGTCATCATTTGTTTTTTACTTAAACGATGGCATTCCACAGATTAGACTATAACTGATTTTATTTCATGTCTCACAATGCATCAGTGACTGTTTTTGAACTTAAGCATAGCTGTATTTTCATGTAGAAAATTAGAGAAATAAAAGAAGTTGCTTAATTCTGAGAAGGGCAAAAAGGAGAAACAGAAAATAGGATTAGTGTAGTGTAGAAACACTACAAACCTCATTTTATTCATCTAAGGAAAAAAAGGATTTTTGAAGTAGTTTCAGAAATTAAAAATGATTATGTAATTTTTGATAAAGTTTGACATGTTCTTCCAGAAACAAGCTAATTTCTGATGAGGGGTTTGTGGTGCAGGGTGCCATCTAGTTCCTAGTTACTTATTTTCTGGGTTTAGACAAGGGGAAAGTTTGCATAAAATCCACAATAGAAAACAGTGTTTGTTGAACATGAAGGCAACCAAAAGTGTCTCTTTTATTATATTAACTTTCCTGAAAAGAACAAAAATTAAGGCAAGTTGGGCTGGAGAGATGACATAGTAAAGTTGCTTGCTTCCAAATCCGGACAGCCTGGATTTGATTCCCCAGCATCCATGTAAAGCCAGATACACATGGCGCACATGTCTGGAGTTCCTTAGCAGTATCAGGAGGCCCTGGTACATTCATATTCTCTCTCTCTCTCTCTCTCTCGGCTTGCAACTAAATAAAATATTATATATCTATATATCAATATCTATTTTATATACATATATAGTGACTAAAATGGAATAAAAGATTGTTCTAGGGTCCAGTATGAGGATTATGCCTGGGGAATACAGGTTTAGGTTGACCCAAGACAAGTTCCACTGTGGAAATGATTCCATGATATTCTATTAATTGTAGAACAAAGAAATCAGAAATCAAGGCATTGACCACACACACTGGTGTATATCACTGCAAAGCCAGGAAGGCTCTGCCCCAGGTCTTGGATGCTATCTGATGACATTCTCAGCTCTTGGATTGGTAGAAGCTAATGGTCTGTTAAGAATACATTTCTAAAGTTTTGATACTCACAGGATGTGAGGGCAGACAAGGGTGGACCATGAATGGCTTTCAAAGGGACTAAAAATAGCCCAAGATCATTTGGCTCTAGTCGGAGGCACTCTTGACTCTCCAAAGTCCATAAAGTTCTAATCAGCCACTCTGCCTCGTGGACTCTTCAGCCCAGGTTTTGTTTATTTCTGGGCCCTTCAGTCCACAGAGGAGAATTTTCTCTGTTGTTAATTTGTTTTCAATTAGAAATGACTTGGGCCAGAGTCCACATGGGGGCAAGGACTCATGAAAGCAAGTGGATAAAAATAAATGCAAAGAAGAGAATGGTATGGGGTCAGGTCCCTGAGGAGGCAAGCTGTGTGGTGATTGGATCAAGTGTTCCCCTTAAGCACATGTGTTTTGAATGCTTGATCCCAGGCTGATGGCAGTTTGGGAGGTGGAGCCTTGTTGGAGGAGGTGTGGGCCAGCCTTAGGGGGGTTATGATCAACTCTCCCCTTGCCAGAGCTCAGCTCACTCTTCTGCTGCTGTTGTGAACCTGCTGTGGCAGAGGTGATGTCCAGCCTCTGCTCATGCCATGCTGTCCCCTGCCATCAGGGAGCTTCCCCTGAGACTGTATCACAGAATAAAAACTGTCCTACATCTGCTTTTGCTCAGATGTTTTGTCCCAGAAGTGAGAAGGTAACTGCAGCAGAGGCTGAAGGATGAAACCCAAGTTGTATCCAGGTCAAGGGAGAGGGGTAACTCTCACCCAAGAAAAACCTGCACAGTGTAAGGGAAAGCTTGAATGCAGAGGCATCATAGAATGAGAAGCCCAGGCCTGTCACCTTCCTGATGGAAGGTATTGTGAGTACGTACACACTCATCCCCAGTGCTTTGTGTGTGTGTGTGTGTGTGTGTGTGTGTGTGTGTGTGTGTGTGTGTGTGTGTGTAACCCAGAGGACTGCCTTGAGTGTTGCTCCTTGGGCACTGTCTACCTGCTGATTCATTTCAACACAGGGTGTCTCACAGGGTTTCTCAGGGGCCTGAAACTCACCAAGTAAGCTAGATTGGCTGGCCAGAGAGTCCCAGGGATCCCCATATCTCTGCCTTCTCATCACCTGGATTACAGGTGTGCATCACCACAGCCAGGATTTTTACGTGGGTTCTGGGAATTGAACTCAGGACCTCATACTTGCAAGATAAGTACGTTAGTGACCGAGCTACTGCTCTACCTCACTCACTGTGCTTAATAGCAGAAGGAATAACGCCTTCATAGAGCTACCACAAGGCTTCAATAAAGTAGCGTGCTTTAAGCAGGGATCATAATAGGATTTGTTGACTTTTTCTGTAATTTGATTATGCCTTTAAGTTTTTAATCCTAGATTACCACTAATGTCATAAATATAAACAAGTTTTTTTTTTAATCTTCTCCCAAGGAACTTGTAATTCCGTAGTTTTATTTTTCTTTGAATTCTGAATAAGCTTTGAAGATAGACATCCAAGTTGTTGCCCACAAGCCAAACCTGGTCAGCAGAATAGTTTTAATTTTAATTGGCTATAGCATTGTTTTTGTTGTGCTGTTTTTCATGATCCTGATGGATTCCCTGGTCTCTACCTCTCTTTGTGGGACTGGGGTTATAGCATAGTCATGCTCAGCTGTTTATACAGGATCTGGAAATTTGAACTCAGGTGGTTTCAGGCCCTCAGGTTTGCTCAGGAAACACTCAGCTGCTGAGCCATCTCTCCAGCCTAGATATACCATTAATAACAGGCATGCTGTTAAAGCTCCAAAAACCATTTCTGTCTTCATTTCACTTGATTTTCCTGCAGCCCTCGACACTGGTGGTCATCCTGTCCTATAGCTCCTTGTCCCTCCAGTAAGCCAGCCCCCTGAGACCTTCAGGCTTCCCTTTCCTTCTGTTCTTTATCCACTCGATCAGTGCAGCATTTGGTCACGTCCATTCCTGTGAATGATCACGTCGATGGCCCAGGGCTTTCACAGGAGATGACACAGTCTTTCTCTTCAAACCCCTTCTCCCATGTGCTGCACACACTGTGACAGAGGGCATGATGGTGCACCTGTAATCTCAGCACGGGGGGGTGGGGTGGAGACAGGAGGATCCCTGGGGATTTGGGGCCTGTCTATTGGAATTGGTGAGCTCCAGGTACAGGGAGAATTTTTTTTAATTAGGTGTAGAAATATTGAAGAAGACAATGAATGACTTTCACATATGCACACACACATGTGAACATGCAACTGCACACACACCTGCTCTCGTACACATATGAATAAACACACACACACACAGCATGCACACCACATGCACTTGCACATATTTCTATGAAAGTTACTTTAATATAATAATGATGTTTTGGTAGATTCTACATGAAACCTGCAAATTCATTTGGGGAGATATGTTTTACTATTCGCTATTGTCTTTATAAAATATTGTATTTTTTTTCCAGTTATTTGGGGGCTGTGTTACTATGAAAAAAATGAAGTCCTTGTTTCACTATATTTTTCAAATATATGATCGCTGCTTTGGAGAGAAGCCAAGCTGATCCTGTCTGTCTCCATTGGAACTAACAAAGAATTCTTTTTGACTGGCTTTGTTATATACAATGGATGGGTAACTGCTGACAGACTTTCCCCTATAAACATACTTGAAATATATTTGTATCAAACATCTTCTTCTGTCGTGTGTCTATCTTTTATGTCATTTCCATCTTGTTTTGTTACATTTTTATGACAGTGTGGCCATAGCTGTTATACTATATTGATTTCTCTTATGTAACAATGTGTAGGTCCTTAAATGCTGAAAAATGTGTACTATTAATTTGAAGACTCACTATGCGGATTTTGGATTTCTCCACCTATGGTTATTTAAAATCAGTTTATAAAATATTTTTATTTATTTATTTGAGAGAGGAGAGAGAGTGAGAAGGAGAGAGACACAGAGAGAAATGGGTTCTCCAGGGCCCTCCTTCCACTGTAAATGAACTCCAGACTTATGTGCCATATTGTGCATCTGGCTTTACTGGGGTACTGAGGAATCAAACCCAGGCCAGAGCCTTTGCAAGCCAGCTATATCAGTTTTTGCCATATGTACACGTATATAAACTATCTTGTTAGTGACATCAGGTTTTATTTGATCAACATAATTCTTTTATCATTCTTAAGATTTTTTTTAAAAAAACGAGATGACAGTTTTATAAAAATAATGCACATACAATTTTTAAAAATCAAATCAAACAAAGCTTAAAATGCAAAATGATTTCCTGCTTCATTACTGCTTAAAGCCCTCAAGTTATACTTCAAGAAATCAATATCATTCAATTTCTTTAGCTAGCCTTTTTTTTGCTTGATTTGAAGCAGCATTCTTAATTATGGTTTTTCAATTTCCAATGTTTCTATTGATGCATTGTGGAAAAAAATTAAAAATTGAGTTCTCTTCCTATACCCCTCCCTACAGCCCTTCCGCTGTCTGTTAGACTCAGTGCTTGGTGCTTAGACACGGACTACTACAATCATTTTATATCCTGTCAAAATTTTCATTGTTTTCCCCCAGTTCTAACAAAGCTTCTCCATGCAATAGTAATTCATCCTCAAACCCGGTTGGAGCCACAGCCTTCCTTTGTGATGACTAAACACATTAGTCTGTGAGGGGGACCTTGTGTTGATATGACATCCACCCTGAAAGTGTCGTTTCTGCTTAGCACAGTCTGACGGATGGCTTTCTGTTTCCTGTGGCTTTCCTCTGCCACCCTCCATCTGTCGCCTTGTTAATTGCAGACCTCTCTGTCTTATTACGTCCACGTTCTCCTTCTTTTTATAGCTTCCTCATCTGAATGCAATCAACTAATATTTCTAACCTGGCTAATTATAGAGTTTTAAGATTCTCCTTCAGCCCCTTGAATGGCCCTGGCTTCTTTTGTTTCTGAGTTTCTTTGTCCTCCACTGTTCTTCTCTGATCTCAGGTCGGGAGCTCTTCCGCAGTGGCTGCTGAATTTGGCTTATTGTTCCTGTGTGGGGACTGTACGCCACACCCATTTATGAGGTAGTCAGGTCTGAACTAGGACATGACCAGCAAAAGATGAATGAGTCTTATTCCTTGTCTTCCAGGAGTGTGTCGTCTTGAAGACTAAGGTCATCTCAAATGCTTTCACTTATTTTTTAAAATTTCCTTATGATTGTTAGTATTGTTTTTTTTTTTTGAGACAGAGCCCCACTTTATAACTCAGGCTTGCCTGATACTAACTATGTAGCCCAGGCTGGTCTCTAATTCATGACATTCCTTCTGCTTCAGACTGCTAAATGCTGGGATTACAGGCAGGAGCCACCATGCTGTGACAGAGATTTTGAGAAGCTTCAGTGAGACTGAAGGACCAAGAAAGGCTTCAATTGGATCTTGATGTAACCACAGTGTTCTCCAGGACACTGAGTGGATAAGTGAATCCATCCACAGGTGCACATAAAGGCATGGATGGAGCCCAGGGTGGGGCATCACTCTTCTGTGATGCCAGTGGAATTGTAAAAGAACTTCATAAGAGCTGGGGATATGGCTCAGTGGGCAAAGTACTTACTACATGTAGCAGTCAGCCACACGCCACTGGGATGAATCTTCAAACCAGGCACAATTTGGGGGAGGAAAGTATTTTATTGAAATTACAGCTTAAGGGGAAGTTCCTCAACAGTGAAAGAGGCTGGCCCCTCTTTCACAGGTCCAAGCAGAGAGAGAAAAACCCATCACCTATACCACACACAGAACAGGAAACAGGCAGGAGGGGGTGGGGGAAACACAAGGAGAGAATTTCTTCCCCTTCATATAGCCTCAGGGTGAGGTCTTGCAACCCTATCCCAGACTTAATGGCTTCCTGAGTCTCTGGAATTTCCTTCCTGCACTGCCCACACAGGAAAGGATGTTTAGTTCTAGCTTCTTTGAACTTCTTTACATCCTGCCCCCTACTGAGAGGCTGCCTTCCTATAAACATCCTGAGAGACCTACCCAAGATAATTAAAAAGATCAAGTTGACAACAAAACCTAACCATCACACTACACAAACAAGAGGATCTGAGTTTGAATCCCATGTAAAACACCCAGCATGATAACACATACATCTAGTCCCAGTGCTGAGGAGGGGGATAAGAAGATCCCCAGGGCTTTCTGGCCACCTAGTAAAGCTAGGTTGGTGAGCTCCAGGCTCAATGAGAGACCCTATCTCAAAAAAACAACAGGGAAAGTGGTTGAATCAAATACCTAACTTCAATCTTCTCTTGCCTCCATGCACACGTCTAGACACCCATATACACATAGAAACATGCATACATACACACTACACTCATGCACACCCCACACACTCACATACAAGACAAAAATCCCCAACTTAATAAAATTCAAAACCAAACTGCTAAACTCTTGATCAATTTAATATGATCTATGTCAGGTAGATGAACAATAAATAATTGCTGAATTGAATTCTTCAATAATGTTCTTTTCTTTAAGAGGAGAGGTAAAACGTCCCAAAATGTAATGATATAGAAGCTGAATTTAAGGAACTCCAATGAAATGAAGAGTCATAAATTGAAGGGGCATTCATTTGTGGTCACAGTTATAGAGGGAAGATTTTCCCTTTCAGGAATAATAGGTCAGCTTTCATATAGAAATAAAATTAATTGCTCAGATTTCCCAGAAGTCCCTTACACTGCCTCACAAATGTGTCGACCACTGCTGGTCACAGATGATCAGATCTGCTGGGCAGCAGGGTGGGAACCACACTCCACAGTAGCCAGGAGGATTGGAAGGAAGAAAGGAAGATAGTGGACATACCCTCACTGCTCCAGGATGCCCACAGAAGAATGCAGCTCTGGAAACAATGAGCGAATCAAGAATATTCTTCCTTTTATCACTTCTCAGTATGGGTTGTGTCCAATGTCCCATTGCACACCTTGGATATACACATTTTTGAAACTTCCAAATATACTTCAGTGTCACTGGCAGAGATTGTTACCCTTGTTTAGAAGACAGAAGTGATGGCTTAGAGGTGGAGAGGTTGAAGGTTTATAGACAGGAAATCCACATTCAAACATGACTCTGGGAACAGGAGAGATGGCTCAGCGGTTATAGGAATTTCCTGTGACAGCAGGAGAGTCTGAGGGGAGCTGTGATATCTGAGTTTGAATCCCTTGCACCTCCATAAATAGCTGGGCATGGCCATGCATGTCTGTAACCACAGTCCTGTAGAGACCAGAGCAGAGACTGGAGAGTTGTTGGGGTCACTCAAATGCCAGCCCCAGGATCAGTGAGAAAGACTCCATCTCAAGGAAACACGTAGACAAGGGATAGAAGAGGGACACCAGACATTCTGTGGTTGCCTTGATATGGGTTACTGATAATTAATATTCATAAGCAACATGGGGAGAGAGAGAGAGAGTTTTGGAATCCCCCTCCCCCTCCTCCTACTCCAAGTTCGTATCCTCTAATACCAAAGAATTGTACACAGGGACAAAATTAAATTTTAATTACACATTTCTTCTAATTTAATAAATTAGGAAAAGGGGAGTTGGATGGGGAAATTTCCCAGTCACCATGTGGGAAGTTACAGAGTTCTCCAGCTACCAGTGTGGGGAGAACACATATCAGAGTTTAACAGAACTTATATTATTTAGGTAAATAAGCAGCCCAAGAAAAGATAAAGAAAGCTTCCATTAAGAGAGGGTAGGGGTAGGCCTTACCTTACTGAGGTCAGCAGTCCCCTCAACTCCATTGCCATGTGGAAGAAGAAAAGAAGGTCTCACTTCCTCTAGGGAAGAGAATTTAAGTTCTTCCCAGGTGAGTCAGAGAGACAGCTGATTGGTTCATATCTGACCAATCAGTTTTAGCACCTAGGTTGTAGCTCTAACGAGATACCTCCCATTCAAGGGGAGGGGCTGGAAGGGGAGAGGTGGTCCCTGCAGACACCTGACTGTCACAGCTTCACATGTGTGCATGGGGCATGCACACATGCACACGTGCACACACACATGTACAAGCACACATACGCACACACATGCATGCACGTGCACATGCACTCACACATGCACACACACATGCAGACACCCACATGCATGCACATGCACCACACATACTGCACACATATACAAAAAAGAAAGACTGTCTGGCAGTGTGAGACCGGTACTCCTGAGAGTTAAGGGGGAAAGAGGCACCCAGATGTATTTAGAGGATACAAGGAAGAAGATGTAGGATTAGCAAAGAAAGGTGGACAGCTTACACTGATGCCTTGACCTTGAACCACTTTGGCTGTTTTTTTCATCAGTGTGTCCACCCGAAAAAACAGTGGAAGGAAGGAGGGAAGGAAGGAAGGAAGGAAGGAAAGAAGGAAGGAAGGAAGAGAGTAAGGAAGGAAGGAAACCAGGAAGGCAGGCTTCTTTTTTGCTCATACTTCAAGAAGGCCTAGAGTCCATCATGGTGGGAAAGACCTGGTAGCAGTGAGATGCTCATCCCATTGAGGTCCACAGTCAGGAAGCAGAGAGGGAGATGAGTGCTGGTGCTCAGTTCACTTTCTCCTTTTTATTCAGTCTGAGACCCAAGTCCCTGGAATGGTGCTCCCACATTCATGGTGGGTCTTCCTTGCTCAGGTAATCCTCTGTGGAAATACCTTCATAGACACACCCAGAGGTATGTTTCCATAGTTTTCCTAAATCCAGTCAAGTTGATAATGAAGAATAACCATATATATATATATGTATATATATATGTATATGTATATATATGTATATATATATATATATATATATATATATATATCAGAAGCACTGGTTTTCTAGAATCAGAGCCCAGGACACTTCAACATCAGTGAACTCTCCAAGGTAGTCCAAGTGTGAGAACCACACTGTTTAGTGAAGCATGAAGTTATCTACTGGTACTTGTACACCATTGGGAAAACATTCATGTTTTTGGAAGGAAGCGAAGGTATGGGGTAGTCGTGAAATACATAAAAGCATTGCAGATCAGAGCCCATGTTCAAGTTGAAAAGCAGGGGTTTGTGTCCTAGAGGCTGGCCCCACTCCAGAAACTAGTTAATCGTTCTAGGGTGAGTGGTTGTACATGAAGACCCTGTGACCACTTCTCTTGCTAACATCCTGGAAATGTTGCTCATGAAGGCTGGTAGATCAAGGACATGAAGAAAACTCAAGAAAACTCAAGAGATTCCCCACCCTTCTGGGCTTTTGAAACACAGATGGCCACATACCAGCCTGGGTATTTGTGTTTTTGCATTATTGATTTCATATACATGTGACAAGCCTGGTTTCCCTCTGCTCCTTGTAACTCAGTTCTGTTCATAGACACCACTTAGAACCCGACAGGCAGGTGCACTCATCCAGAAGAGATACTTGTCGGGTTTATTTTCCTCTCATCCCCTCGTCTGTCCCTCCTCCTCTACCCTTTAGTGATTCTCAGTTGTTGCTTGAACTATATGAATATATAGTTCTTATCTACTCTTATCTACTCTTCCAGCCCCTTCCTTCCTTTTTTCCTTCCTTCCTTCCTTCCATTTTTTTTTTTTTTGGTTTTTCGAGGTAGGGTCTCACTTTAGTCCAGGCTGACCTGGAATTCACTGTGTAATCTCAGGGTGGCCTTGAACTCACGGCAATCTTCCTACCCTTCCTCCCGAGTGCTGGGATTAAAGGTGTGCACCACCACGCCCAGCCTTAATTGAATATATTTGAATTAGGGCTCCTCCAACAGGCTAAGCAGAACAAACACTGAAAAAGAAAGTTCTTTAGAGCATGTCATACGGACATCTCTGTATCAAATTATAATAGCAACAAGTCTTTCTTTTCCAATATTATAGTTACAACCTTGACTAAACTGAGTATGAATTACATGGGACAAGTAATCTTACGCATGATTATTATACTTCTCAGATCAGGAAACTAGTTTTATGCTAAAATCAGAATTTTCATCATGCCTTTACCAGCCAACCATCTTTGTGAAATCATGAGTGTTAAGCCATTTTAGACTCCAGACAAATAAATGCACGTTGGAAAAGAATAAAATTTACAGTGTGTGTTAGCTCCATGAAAGGGTGCTGACTCCTTAAGGTATCGGCATGGGAGACAGTTGTGCTGGCTGCAGAAAAATAAGTCCAAGAAGGTTCAGAGTACAAATGAAGACTGTTTCATGCTTGCTGCTTGGATGACTGGAGCCATCAGAAGACCATCAGAGTGGGTTTCCATATGTCTTTTTTTCTGAGGTTTAATTGAGTTCCTTCTTTTTCACAGGTTTCAGAACCTGCTGTGGTCTCGGAAGACCTTTGTGGACAGCATGAAAATCTATAACCACAGTTACATCTACATGCCTGCCTTCTCAATGAAGACAGGGACAGAACCATCCCTGCGTGTTTATTACACACTGTCAGATGTCGGTGCCAACCAAACAGTGCTTTTTGCCAACCCCAACTTTCTGCGTAGCATTGGAAAGTTCTGGAAAAGCAGGGGCATCCATGCCAAGCGATTGTCTACAGGACTGTTTCTGGTGAGCGCAGCCCTGGGGCTCTGTGAAGAGGTAGCCATCTATGGCTTCTGGCCCTTCTCTGTGAATATGCAGGAGCAACCCATCAGCCATCATTACTACGACAACGTCTTGCCCTATTCCGGCTTCCATGCCATGCCTGAGGAATTTCTCCAACTCTGGTACCTTCATAAAGTCGGTGCCCTGAGGATGCAGCTAGGCCCGTGTGAGGAGCCATCACTGCAGCCCACTCCCTAGGAACTGTGGAAGGAGACAGGAACCAACAGTGTATTTTTGATAGGTTTTCTACATGACTCCCAAGGAGGACGTCACGTCGTGTCATAGATTAGCATAGACACTGGAGAAAGATAAGAGAAAACAGACAACACCCAGTCCAGCAAAACTTCCTTTGGATGTTGGCCTTGAGGATGAGAAAGAAAATGTCCTGGGAAACATCTTACAACATGTTGTGGATCCGCAATTAGTAAGATGCTGTGGAAAGGCAGTTGTGGTTCAACTCTAGGGAGCCCAGAGGACATCAGTGTCGTGGCTGTGGGTTCATCAAGGTATAAAGAAAATTCCCTGGACAAAAGTGTTGCTAGATGTCCACACAAATTGACTTAGTGACAATTTTAAAAGACCTGTCTTATTAAGACTGGCATTGGAACTGTAGCTTTTTTAAAGATCACATTGTATTTTTTTGCCCTAATTTAGGGCAGTGGGTGGATGATGGGGTAGACGTTAAAACAATCCCTATTGTTGTTATTGTGATTCGTTGACACAAGTCTGTATTAACTCTTGTCCATTTCTAAAAATTTCAATACAACTTGCTTCTTCCCCTTCCTGTCAAGTCTACTTAGACAGTGTGAAGCATTGCTGAATTTAGACTGGATATCACAAGCCACTCCCCCTTCTCAGAATTTAGGACAGAAACTCAGCTTTAGTTCTGCATCACATAAGCCTGTTGGTACCGTGGCTATTATTGTAGTGTGAAAAAAACAATGTGAGTGCATTACTTGTTAGTGAAATGGCAAACTTGTCTTCCATCCTTTAAAGCTCAGACATAAGGTTCAGCACAATGATAGTTTAGTCTCTGCAGAAGGTGGGTCCCTATCCTGCCTAACATGGTTAGACTCCAAGATAATTCATGCCTGCGCACACATGCATATAGACATGAACATACTGACATATCTATACAAAGTCAACAGTGGCCATTCTCATGTAACTAGCAAAGCCCAGTGTCATCAGAGTTGGAATGCCACCAGTTGATGCTGTCAGAGCCGTTGCCTGTTGGCGTAAGACAAGCTGGCATAGTAGATGCTGCTCAGAAATGTGCACAACAGTGTGAGATGCACATCTTGCCCTCTGATGCTTAATCCAGCCTGAGCAGACGTGTCTTATTCAATCTGAATCCCAACATCTCATGACGAGGCCCTTTGTTGGCATAGGCACACGCAGGAAGGGTTCATACCAGCTTGTGCTCATGAATCAGCTGTCTGTTTCCTTGTAAGAGGAACGACTGCTCAGGAGCTTATCAGAGAGGCTTGATGCACAGCAAGAAAACTCTTACTGATAGATGCTGAGCAGCCCAATGTGTTTACTGTATAGAAGGAGAAGAGAAAGGAACTTCCCCACCGTCTATTGGGATGTGTTTGGCTGAAAGAAAACAGTAGGCAGTGTTCTTTCTAAAGTCACCAAGGTGTAGATAAACTCTACCGAAAAGAGTTCTTCAATTTGGGAGGTAGAGTTTAGTTAGTGTGCCATTTGGATTGAAACGAGTGGGTCTTTTTAGCAAAATTTCAAGATAATAAATGGTTGGAAGAATTTGACATGGTTGAAGTAGGGAATTTCTAAGTGTGACTGAATCTTGAGGATATGATAGAAATTCAGGTTTAAACTGTGACTGCTTGGCATCACGTTGACTATTTATTGATGTTTAGGCAGTTGGAAAAGTCCATTCCTGTGCATAACTGGTGCTATTTTGGCCTCATACGACAGAAACAGTGTCATAGGAAGGCAGTGTGAGTGAACTGTGTGAAGTAGTCACGTATGTGCAACCCCGGATATATTCCTCATTCAAGCTACTTTTTCATAATCATATGAAAAGGAATACATTTTACATTGTATTTCATTAAGAAGGCCAAGAAAAAACACACATACACCTTAAGTACGCACTTATAGGAGTGCATTGTTAAAATTTAAGTATAAGCTCATAAAATCCATATGTCATAGATGTAATGAAAATTCCATCTGTGAGTTTTAAATGTTATTATGATTCGTGGGGCAGATCTATGCAGTCGATGTGTACCAAGTTTAGTCTATACAGTTGAAAAGCTATTCTCTATGGCTTCTGAAATGTAAAGCAGACATGGCCGACACTGGTAATACTTGGTTAGACCTGCACTTGTCAAGTGGTGTAATTCTCCTCCCCTCACTGGTACCACCAGCATTGTCTGGAAGTGTTTTCCATTTTCATGGGAGGACGTGGAAGCCATGGATAGTGGTCAAAAGCCCACCAAGCACAGGCTAGCCCTCACAGCAGAGGATGGCCTCATGTAAAATGTCAGTAGAGTCAAGGTTGACAAACCCTGGGTTAGACCAGAAAGAAAGTTTGGTTCTCCTTTTAGGGCACACATACACTGCGTCCATCATGCTGTATGTGGATAGCCTT
Source organism: Zapus hudsonius (assembly GCA_004024765.1). Lineage (NCBI taxonomy): Eukaryota > Metazoa > Chordata > Mammalia > Rodentia > Dipodidae > Zapus > Zapus hudsonius. The sequence continues at coordinate 31,501 of PVHP010006393.1, read as the reverse complement.
TAATATAAGATCCTCTAAAGGAGAGTACAGATTGGCCTTCTGGTGTAGTGACATTTCACAGGTAAGCCATGTGTGCATGCATTCAGATAACGTATGTAAACAAGAATATGTATGTGCAGTCACGCCTGTGTGCAACATTAGTTCACACATCTCTATCATTAGTAAAACGGCTCCCAAGTAATGACCTCTTCCAGAATCATCCTGTAGAATATTCTGGAATACTTTATCATATATAAGAAGTTGAATTCTAAGCTCTCACTACTTCATTGTGATTATCTGAAATTAAGGCCTGGTACTTCATCCAATTTGATCATTTACATTGTAATATTTCTGAATGTTATGTCACAGCTCGGAAGCCACTCAGGTTATGTATGATAGATATATCTAATATGGTAGATATAGCTAAGCAGAAAATGTGTTGCCTAAAAGACAACATTCCTCTCTACCACCAGAACCATTTTTTTTAAAATTAATGGACAAACATTATATAGCTTCATGGGGGGGAGGGGAGAAAGGATGATTTGCATAAGTACCCAGGTAGGACTTTAAATGTTTATCAATTTGAGGATTTGCATTGGTTCCAAAGACATTTAGCAAAGATCACCAGTACTTAACTTCATTCATATTTTTAGTAAACCTCGGGCAGCTGAAGGGTTAAGTCATTCCATAAGCAAGAAATGTTTGTACGGAAGATTTTTTATATGCAAGACTCTTGGACGTGTGTGCTTAATCTAGTGTGTTACTAAAAGTTTATGCAAAGTTGTGTTTCTGAACTGCATTGCTCACACACAAGAAATCAGGGAAGTGTTTCTTCGCTGTTTTTTTTTTTTTCTGCATGGTTTTACTGTTCCCCGTCTTTACCATTTTAACAACAGTAGTATGTGATCGAAAGCACAGGTGTTCAGACACTATCCTTTCTGAGGCTTTGTGATGTCTCCCACTCCAGACTTTTGGCTGAAAATTATTTAGGCTAAATTTAACTTGTACCTGAAGCCATCCTGAAATAATCATGACCACGTGACTTCACGTGAAAAATACCTGCAAGGATCCTGAGAGTAAAAATTTGCCAGCCATATTCTTAGCCAAAAACTTTGCAGGGCTGAAGGGTATAGATAATATCCATAACATTTCTTCTCTTCATTTACCATACATGGTTATGTCTAACTGCTTATTTCTTTAGTCCTAGTCCTAACTTCTGTGTTTGAAAACACCAACTCTGGAATTTTTCACTGGCAAAATCCTTGTTGGGAGGGATCTGAGATGAGAAAAGCAAAGCCACCCACGGATCGACAATGGCAGTTCTGTTATACAAATGCTGTCCTTCTAGTATCATGGAAGATCTGTTCTGTGTGGCAGAACTCGAAGACAAGGGCTTTCTGCAGACCCTTAAGGGCAAGCATGTGCTTGAGGGACAGGGCTGAGAGCGACACCGAGCCTTGGATTCTTTCTCTCCCCAGAGGTCCACTCTTGGGAACTGCATGACTTGGAGTGGACACACCAGGGAAGAAAGTGATGACAATTTGAATGCAGCTGCCACCTGGACGATGTGTTTCATCAAGTTGGAAGCTCTGGTGTCCTAATTCCATGTGTGCTTGAGACGAGGCAAGGGGATAGGAGGTGCTGGTGGTGGGTGGGTGCTCCCACACCCTCAGCACACAGAGCTCAGAGAGGCCTCTACTCTTGTTCTCGGCTTCCTAGTACCATCTCCCTTTGTCTTCCCATGGACACAGTGGAGCTCGCTTTGATCTGAGCTTTGTTACTTGCAGAAATGGCGGTGTGGAAATTTGCTGAGAAGCTCGATTATTATTATATATTTTTTGCATTGCCTTAAACCTTTTTTGCTTGTTTCTATCTAATTTTACTTTTTGCTTACATTTACACTCTCTAAGTTTGGGTGACTTGTGCAGCATTGGGTCACCTGACCTCATTGTAGCCCTGTCAATGAGTTTGAAAAGTCATATCTATCGATGGACCTTCTGAGTCTCTGAAGCTGGTGAGGTATCAGATGTCCCACGGTTCCTACACCAGCTCTTTGGTAACCTGGGATTCTGGAGGCCACACAGCCCGGCTATAAACTCTTAAATACAAGGCTACAATACTTGTGCTGGGTGAGCACTGTGAAATTCCCATTTTATAAACAAGAGGACTCTTGGATCTGCACAGGCTTTTGTCTTTCCGCTGCCAAAAAAGGATAGGATCTGCCTCACCTTCCGCTAGGCACGTCTTTTGACATTTTCACAAATAGAGATCAAAGCATATGACAATGTAGAGAATATCCCAGCAAAATAGAACACTGCTCAGCACAATGAAGGAGGAAACACATCATTCAGCCTTCTTTTCACCCGTCACTTTCTGTTGCCAAAATTTGTGTGCCAGCTCCCACCTCTGACAACTACGGAGTAAGCAGCATATTCTCAATTGAATTTCAATATTTGTGAGTATTTGAGGGTTAGCCAAAGCCCTTGACCCTGACTTCTTAGAGCACAAAAGCAGAATTATGTTTATGGTTACAAATTCTCCTTCTGCCTCTTGGTTCCTATTAATCTTAATCTCCACTTTTTTTCTAGTACCCCTCCTGATTTTTCTTTCCAGTAGAAGCTGTTGGGATTTAACTAATGATAGAGAGTTGCCTGGTTGCTTTCTGGAATAATATTCCAATCTACTGATGTTGTTTTTTTTTCCTGTATATCATTAGAGTCCCTCCAGATACTTGTCATTTTAAAATGTATGTTTGACGCAATACCAATAATCATCTAAGAGATGCGACTTAACCCAAGGCAGAGAAAATCAGGCTCAGATAAAGTGTTTCTCTCTACATAGTAAGAGAAGCAAACAATTGTAATTACAAGAAGATTTAACCAAAATGAAAAACAGAAGAGACAATAGTGGTTTTTCAGTAGAAAGGACCTTCGGGAGGGGTCTTCGAAGGTAGCTCAGCTGAGAGCAGGAAGCAGGCTATGGACCTTGAATGCAGTTCCAAAAATAGAAAGGTTTCAACCCACAAGGAAATAACTGCCGTCCAGTGGTGAGGGTCAGGGCAAAAATGCTGGAAGAAGCAGGGTGAGTGTTGATGGATGGACCCTTGGGGAGAGTCCTGAAGACTAACACCAGCTTTTCCATGTGGACGCTGGCAATTTTGAGGCTCCTGATCTGTTTCCTTCAGGCAGAGCACTCCTGGGTGGCTGAAATTTGTGAATCAAGACTTATTTCATATCCCTTGCTCAGCTGCATTGTGGTTCATATTACCAAAGCAAGATTATAATTCAGCTCTCCCATCATGAAACAGTGCTGGCTAGAGAGTACCACTTTGAAGTTGGCTCTTCAGGTGATCAGCCTGTGCCATACATAGCAAGAGTTGGCATTCATCTCTTGCCCTCACAACTTCCATATGAGACATTGGTATCCTTTATTAGGTACACTTAGGTGTCCATCATGGTCTAGTCAGTGCGCACACACACACACACACACACACACACACACACACACACACACACCTTATTTATGCCCATAGAAAAGAGAAAAACAGATGATTTTGTGGGGATGGGGAGTGGCTGAGGGTGCCTTAACTTTTTCTGTCTTGGATCCTACTTAATCTATTCCCTTCATGTACCTCTTGCTTCACAGAAGTCTCCGTGTCTGTCCAAACTGTACCTTTATCATCAGCAAGAACCCTTATAAATGTAGCAGATGTGACTGTTTTATGAAAATGCACAATAGGATATAGGCCTTGGAGAAGTCTGATAACAGTGTGTAAATACCTTTTGTTGAACTTTTGGTAGGAAGGTCTCTAAGTGATTGCTGCGGAAGATTTGTAGATTAAGAATGTTTCTCCAGTGAATTCCAGTGTTCATGGAAGCAAAGAACCCATCTGCCATCATTTCTCAAATGGTTCTCAACACCAGTCCCGTGAACCAATCTCACGATAGGTCATTCTACTCACTCCCCAAAATATACACGACTCACCATCTGGGATGATTGCAAACAGCAAGCCATTTCAAACCTGCTTCCCCTTTAAATAGTATAAAGCATATTACTGGGCCTGTAGTTACCATGCGCCATAGTTTGTTCTGAAAAATATTGAGATTTTTTTCTCTTTTTCTCTTTAACTGTATCATTGCACATTATACCCTATTCCACACGTGTGCAAGCTTTTTTTCAAGTGTACACTTTTAGAGGTTGGGGGAAAGAAAAAAAGAAGAAAAAGGTGAATATTCTTCTGTCTCATGTAATATACTCTAGGAACAGGTCCATGGATGTAATAACTCAAGAAGAGATTTTAGATTAGACTATGAAATTGAAGTCCCTTTGGAGTGTCTATGCAATTGCTTCTGCCTGTTAAAGCCAAACTCTAATGATGGGATGTGTGGAGAAAATCAATGCTATTCATCTCTCTCTCTCTTTTTTCAGTGTTTCATATAAAATGTAGCAGGTAAGGAAAAAAATCTTTAACTGGTACTTTTTAGAGTGTGACTTGAGAAAACTGTGTCTCTTTGTTGGTTCTGTTAAGTGACTTCTCACAGACCCTGTGTGTCACGGAAGAGTTCACTGTAAAAACGAGTCTTTTTCTTGAGTGGGTTCGTTGTGATTATGAAGGGCAGAGAGAAGGCTCGGTCAGTCTCAATTTCGCTACCTCCCTTACTTGGAGAAAATTTGGAAATGATCTCTGTGAATAAAACGATTTTCTTTACAGCTTGTGAAATCTTTTCATTTTTCAGAAGTATCCCAGCAATGTTATCTCTTCACACAGTTTTCACTTTATTTTGTGTGCATGTTATCTACCTTGAATTTTATTTTTTTTTAACCAAATGGGTGAAAAGTCACATTGCTTAATGAGGAAATCATTTTAGAAATAGAGAATTATAGAAGCTATGAATATAGGAAAACTATAGATACCTCTTGGGTGGAGGAAAGGTTGTCTCTCTTGGGCAAAGAAGAAAGGAGATTAATTATTAATATAATACAATTAATTTTCATGAGCCTAGATTTTCCAGCAGTAAAACAGTTCCTTTTTGTAATGAGTCAATGTCAGTATGTATGTCCTAGAGATAATTTAATAAATTCCTAACATTGAAATTTCTTTTCTGTTCATGGAGGTGACTTTGGGAAGCCCAAGTGTATCTTTGTGTCTAAATTATTTAGCTAATTGCTTCAAAGTCTGTCCCTTGGGCTTGGTGACCCAGTTATGGCAGACACTTGATGACATCAGAAAAAGTGACCTAGACCATCCTTGATGATATGTTTTGCTGAAATTGATGGAAGTACTTGGGGAAGCTCTTATTAATTGTCTGACTTCACAGCTATTTTAGGAAGGAACATTCTATGACCCAATGAAAACTTCTGGGCAGAACCTTTGGGGGGGAGGGGAGCAGAGCTTTAGTGTAAGTGTGGGTTGCCATAACTGTACGAGGAAAACAAACTTGGCTTCTAGTCACCAACAATCATTAAATCACAAAAATCTAGGTTTCACTGAATCCTGCTATTCCACCTTGTTTTGACTTAAACATTCAAAGACACATATTAAAAGTCTAGAGGCATATACTCAAGAATTCCCCCAAACATAAAATCAGGATAATTATAAGTCATAAGGCTATATTTTTGCTTGCAAACTTGCTATTTTGAAATAACAGTGGGATTTTCTAGATGTTCTTAAGAGTTAAAGATTGAGTATATTTTTGCTTCACAGTATGCAGTTTGTGTAGCTTTTGAAAAATATGAGAAATTGAAGCCTTTAGAAATTTCCTTTTATACAGATACATTGAGAGCTCTTTTTTTTTTCCCTACACAAGAGTCATGGTTTCTGGGCATGGGCTGAAAGGGGCTAGCTTCAATTTGGAAACATTTTCATGATAAACAGTGCAATCAAGAGTTGGACTAAAAGGCAGGTGTTTACTGGTTGAATTGAACATCTCTGCTGTAATATATATATATATATATATATATATATATATATATATATATATGTACATATATATATATATGGTCATGAAGTGTCAGCTGTTTCATATGGAGACGAGACAGAACTGGAGTATAGTGGAAGCCATTGAAATCAATCAACCTCTTGCCAGGGGTCATTCACTTGGCATGTGAAGTGTCAGATCCTCACGCCAGGCAGGTGTGACAATCTGCCCAAATCCCAGAACACAGGGAAGCAGAGACAAGTGACCCACGGGGCTAGCTAGACTCAAGGGAGAGACCCTGACTCAGGGAAATAGAGAGGGAAGCCATCAAGAGCACCCACACCTCTGGCCTCCACAGGCATACACATGTATGCACACCGCACACACGTACACATGGAAAACAGAAATAATTTGAAAGAAAAGAAATAACCAAACTCTTCTTTTAGAAGATGCCAGAAAATTCCCAAGTATCTATAAACTCACAAATTCACAATCCTCATATACAAATTGAGCCAGGTCACCAGATACAAGATCAGGATTTCAAAGTTAATTTCATTTCTATATTACAAGTCATAAATGTCTAGAAAGTGCAGTTTACAAAATAAAATTGTTTACTCTATCAACAAAAATTAATGGAATGTCAATTTGTACTAAACATAAAGAGGTACAAGTTGGTTATGGCATAATTATAAAATTAATTTTATTATAAATTAAATTATAAATTATTATAATTATAAAATTAATTGAGGCGCTCCAGGGGGCAATCAATTAGCACATGGTATATAAAATTAATGGAGAGAAAAAAAGATTTGGTATTTGTGGTTGTTGCTGTGTAATTTACCTTACAATTTTATGAAAAGGGCAAAGGACCCCCTCAGCTACGGCACATAAAAGGGGGGGGGGGCAACCTGGCTGCTTCCTGTGCTATCCATAACCCCTTACCACATAGATTGATCCAGTGTGCCCACTGAGGAGGATACCCAGGGGATTGGGGACAGGGAGGAGGGAAATGGGAATAGCAACACAATATTTACACATTCAATGTATCTAATTTTGGGCAATAAAGATTTTTTTAAAAAAAGAAGAAAAGATCAAAGGAGAAAGGGATGCCTAGGTTCCCTTCCATACTTTCTCCAATGAGTGATTCCTTTAACGGTTAACGTGCACGGGCATGAGAAGTCATCAGAAATCATTCTCTCCATGTGGATCACGTGACTCTGGCTATTCACTCCAAATGACTATCAGCCATTCTATCATTATTAGCTTAACCACCGTCCCTCAAATTATTTGTCATTTATATGCAACGGCATTATTAGAGGGAGTCTCATTCTTAGATTACATGATGTCGCTTAAAATTAAAAATATAAAATAATTTTCAATATTTAATAACTTGGCATTTTCAGTGATATGTTCAATTTTGTAACTAGTCCTCATAACCTTTGTCTCTTTAACATCTTTTTAAATTTTATTTATTTAATTGAGAGAGACAGAGGCAGAAGCAGACGTAGAAGCAGGCACAGAGAAAGTGAGTATGGGCATGCCAGGACCTCCTGCCATTGCAACTGAACACCAGATGCATGTGCCACTTTGTGCATCTGGCTTCACATGGGTACTGGGGAATCAAACCCAGGGCGTGACACTCTGAAAACAAGTGCCTTTAACCACTTTGCCATCTCTCCAGACCTTTAACACTTTAAAAAAACATTGTTAATATGACTGAGGAATCATTCTGGCTGGATCTTATCATATTTACTCAAATCAATCATGTATCACTAAATCGTGTATTACTAAAGTAAGAGTCTGTGCAAAATGATTGAGAAATTACTGACACAGCAGCTTCTTTAAAAATATTTTATTTATTTGGGATGGAGAGAGAGAGAGAGAGAGAAGAGAGAGAATGGGAGCTCCAAGGCCTCTTGCTGCTGCAGATACAAGTAATACTTTATGGATCTGCAGCTGGCTTTTCCCCTCAGGAATAAATCCTGGGATGAGACAGAACAGGATCATGGGTTAAAGACCTGAGTCAGAGATAACTCTCTAGACAATTTGATCAGACGCACATTTACCTGGGCTCTGTCAGACCATGTCTGGCACTAGAGGGCTCTAAGCCACAACGTGTCTGCTGAAATACCAATAGCTCATTTGTTTGTTCTTTTTTAATTTCTTCCCTTCAATCAATATTCATTGAACATGCGCTGTTAGGTCTAGCCCTGAACTTGGTAAGGTGATTATGTTTGAACTCAGCCTTTGAGGCACATACAGTTTGATGTGAGGCAAACGTGATTCAAGCTGGAAAAATAGAACGCAGACACAAGTTCAAGAGGTTTGGGTGTGATGGTTCATTCTTGGTGAATCTAGTCCTCTGGACACAGGGAGGAAGATTTTGAGGTTGAGACCAGCCTGTTGAAAAATCCAGTATGAGCACCAAGGAAGGACCCCAGTGGGGAGGGGACAGAGAGGGGAGAAATGGGGACAGCTTCATGAGATTTGCTCCTACAATGTATATACTTATTCATAACAAAGATATGAATTAAAAAGAACAAAAACAAAAATGTTTTTCAAGAGCATGAATGCTTGCTTAGATTGTCAAGTGAAGATTCTTTGGCTTAGAAAGAAGCACTAAACTTCGTGGAGACAGCAGCCGGGTCCTGCAGTTCAGAGCTCCTCTGATCCATGGTCTCCAGGAGAGTCAGGAGAGAGGAAGTCACTTCCCATCTGTGCCTTCGAAGCAAGTGCTGGAGACATGTGCAGAGTCTACACCACGGACATCCTTTCTCTCCCCTGCCCCGCTGGCCTCACTCCCCTTTCTCCACAGGTCTCCTGCCTTACTTTTTAAAAAGGTGTTTATTTATTTGCAATCAGAAAGAGTGAGAGCGAGAGAGAGAGAGAGAGAGAGAGAGAGAGAGAGAGAGAGAGAGAGAGAGAGAGAATGGGCACTCCAGGGCATCTAGCCACTGCAAACTCCAGACACATGCACTGCTCTGTGCTTGGGCATCTGAATTTACTTGGGTACTGGGAAATCAAACCCAGGTAGTTAGGCTTTGCAGGCAAGTGTCTTAAACACTGAACCGTCTCCCCAACCCCGCCTGCCTTTCTTGATCTTCCTTCTTTAAGATTTCAGACCATACTGACCTGGCAGTGATTCAATCATATAGCTTAAATCTTGTAGTAGCATTCTAGATTAAAGATGTAACCTGTCCTAGGACCAAGGGAAAACCTAGAAAGTCTTTTTGTTCCAGAAAATTGCCATGGCTACCAGCAGCCTTTGTTAGTATAACAGTGTGCATTTCCCAGTGTTTTCTGTGAATGTGGGGGGACTGTCCCCCCCAAGGGGCAGAGATGCTAAAACCTGAGGTCTTGAATTTACCCTCATACACCGTCTGACTAAGCTGATGCACCATCCAAATGCAAAAATCCCCATTCCAGGAAACCAGAAGCCAAAACCATCCTTTGCTTCCTCATGATGGTGCTCTTACTCAAGGTTAGAGTTAAGAAGTAGTTATCGGGCTGACTCCTAGGCTATCCATGGTCCCCTGCACCAAGGACTGATCCAGACTGCCCATGGAGGAGGATATCCAGCTGATTGGGGATGGGGAGGAGGGAAATTGGGGAATTGGGGATAACAACTCATTCTTTGCCCACTAAGTAATGTAACTCATTATGGACAATTAAAAAAAAAGTAGTTATGGGGAGATTAGTTTATTTATTTATTTATTTTTTTAATATATATTTATTGTCCATAATGTGTTACATTATTTAGTGGGCAAACCATGCATTGTTATCCCGAATCCCCCAATTCCCCCCTAGTTTATTTATTTTTATCTTTGCCTTTTTACATTCCTTTTTTTGGTTATAAAACAAAGATGTGGTTTCATCACATTTTCATACATGTATCATTATATCTTGATTTTATTTTGTCACGATTGCACGCCTCATCCTCTCTAAATTTGAAAGTTGCACATCATACAAAGGGGGCGTGGAACCAGGCTGACTCCTAGGCTATCCAGAACCCCTTACCCCATGGACTGATCCAGATTGCCCACGGAGGAGGATATCCAGCTGACTGGGGACGGGGAGGAGAGAAATTGGGGAAATGGGGATATCAACTCATTATTTGTTCATTCAATGTATCTAATTATGGAAAATAAATAAATAAATGAAATTTACAAAACTACAACTCTTACATAACATTCATGACATGCTCTTGGCCAAGAACTCTGAGCGGACGATCTAAGTGCACCTTCCAAGTATGAGAGTAGAATGTGGCTTTACTTCACATGGGCTATATGATTGGATGTGTTTGGCTCCCTCAGTTTTGGAATAATTTTATTTTGCCACTGTGAAATAATTAAGGAGCTTCATTTAAACACTTAGACAATGCTTGACATGCAGGAAATATGCCATAAGTGGAAGCTACTGTCATGGTCTAATATTTTTTAAGTAATATAGTTTTCTGTCTTGCCTTTCAAGGCACACAACTTTCATCCAAAAGGTAAGGAAAGAAAAATAGAAATGCTGTAAAAGGTAGTAAAAGATACATGGAAGTTAGAAATGTGTATTAATTATGCCTACTAAAGAAAATGATCATTTTGAGAGACATTTCAAATTTTTTAAAATATTGCCCTCCAACTCATCCCTTGATTAAATGTTAGCATGTTGATATTAGCAAGCCTAACCTCATAATGAGGCCTTTGAAGTTAAAATTGTCCATAGGGAGTTCCAGTCATGAGACCATGGTGGAGAGTCTGGCCCTTGCTGCCCCCCCCCCCCGCCGGGGATTGTGGGAAGGAGAGGGAGGGGATATTCACACTCTTGTAGCTGTTGGTAATCATCCTCACTGAGTCAGCAACATTGTTGGAATGACAGAAAGGGCAAGCAGAGAGATAGAAAGAAGAGAGACACAGAGAGAGAGAATAGGCCTGCCAGGGCCTCCGGTCACAGCCACTGCAAACTCCAGATGTATGTGTCACTTTGTGCATCTGGAGTGCCTTAACCACTGAGCCATCTCTCCAGCCCCTCCTTTGGGATTTCTTATGAGCTATGAACATGTCGGTTGCTGTCATAAGAATCCTTCTTAGTCCATTGATTCGCTACAGCAATGTTCTAGGAACTCAGATATTAAAGTTTTGTCTATTTCTTCATTGGTGTCTATTTCCTTCAATGATTAGACAAAACTTCAACTGAGGGTCATTGAAGTGACTGTGCATTTCATTATGCTATTTCATTGAGTTGGATTATTCTTAAGATTACTGACAAAAGCTGAGAGTGGCTGAAACAGGGTCAATTTACTTCTACCTGAAACTTCTTGTTTACGTAAAACGTCAAGTTCCTGGCATGAGTGTTCTGTCCCATACGTCATGTCTAACTAACATATTAGTGTATCTGCTAATTCCTAGGGGAAAAAAACAAAAACTCTTGATTTTTGTTTTCTGTATTCCTTTCTTGTAGCAACTGAAAATATTAACTACTACTTCTACTATGTTGACAAATAGAAACTAGTTTTCTTAACTGTTTCCACGTTGTAATAAGTTGTTATTACAACCATTAGAAGCCTTTCCCTATTTAGGCCAAAGGATTCAATTAATTGTAGTATCTTGATGTACTGATTATACCCTGGTAGCTTGGTAGCTTTGCATGCAAACTGTCCTGAGTCAAGTTAGAGGAAACATCTTGTAACCTGTGTTATCAGAAAAATTCAGATAACGTCACTTTGACAATAGACTTTGCCTGAGTTATGGTTTAAAAATTACTCTTGTGGAGAATTGCAAAAGGTATATATACATATATGCTTCCCTGCCTAGAATGCCAATTTAGTGTTACGAAGCTTACTCCACACTCAGCTAGAGTTGAGATCCAGGACCGCACAGCCCTGTGCCTTGGGGAGGGTCAGGGTTTAAGTAACTCATCTGACAGATCTGATGAGACATGTCATCCCAGACCCAGCTGAATGGTCTTCACAGATTCAAGGGCATCCTCTTTTCCACCCTGTCTTCAGAAGACCTCCTTAATTCCTTGGATTCCTTTGATGCAAAAGAAGATGATATATTTCTGGTATCCTATCCAAAATCCGGTAAGTTTGTGCTGATGCGGAACTTCAATAATACACATAATCATCATTTTATAAAATTTATTAGAAAGTTGCTATTCTTTATTCTAGTGAAAACAATGACATTAAAGATTTTTAAAAATGCCTTGAAGAATATTTGTTGGAAATAATTATATCCTAGTAGTGCTTTCATTTTTACTTTCTGAAGACATGAAAATGTTAATATCTATAATAAGCAGAATGTCTATGAAATTATAAATCTGTCATCATAACTAAATAGCATTTGTTCAATTCATATTTAATGAATGCTTTATAAATTTTGTCTTTCTGCACTAGTAAAAACTATCAATATTTTTATTAAAAGAGCTTTGAATTTATTTGCACATAGCTATATCCCCATGAAAGGTTGCTTATTACAAATAATATTATGTAAGTTATCAAAATCAGTTATACTTTATTTTGATTTTGAGAAGTGGCCACACTATATAACATCCTGCTGCTGTTTCCAGAATAGTAGACATAAAAATGGCACATACCTGATGGAGATGTCAGCAACTGGCAGCTAAGCTTCCTTGGAATTGGATTTGCACTCATTGTGGTCACTGACTAAACCCAGGAGGGCCTCACTATGGGAAGATGCTGAGTATACATAAGACCCAATCTCCCTGAGGGGTTCTTTGAATATATATATATATATATATATATATATATATATATATATATATATATATATGTGTGTGTGTGTGTGTGTGTGTGTGTGGGTGTGTGTGTATACATATATATTTTTGGAAAATATTGCTGTAATGAAACATTGTTTCCAGAACACTTCACTTGACATGTGAATAATTATATCTTACCCTAATTGATATGTTAGGTTAGAAAGTTCTTTACTGTTCTTTGAATGTTCTTGGAGAAGCTGGCTGAGGTACCAGATGAGAGGCTTCCACTGTATATATTTATGATGAAGTTGTTATCCTAAAGCATCAGCTAACAGGAGGACCCCAACGGTAGCACAAAGTCAAAGTGTTTAATACTAAGACTTATTACAATCTAGCTTTAATGTTAACACCTCCAATGCACCTAAGGACACTGCTTCAACTCTAAATATTCATTCAACTATAAAGTTCTTGAAAATGTACATCACCGAGCTTACGATGAGGTAAATGGAGACTGGTCCTTATTCAAGTTCTTTGGTAGTATGGCATTCAAATGAACAGAAACCTTCCATCCCTTCTGTAAACTTTGATTTTTTTTTTCGACTCTGAAATTGGAGCCTAGCCACCATTTGCCTGATGCCAATGCTAAGTTGTGTTCTTGGGAGGGGTGGAAGGGGCCAGAGGAGTTCAATCTGACCTCTTGAGTAGCATGAGTGAGGCTGAGAGTTCAACCCCAGCTATGTAAACAATGATGCTCTTCCTTCAAACAGAGCTAAGATTGCATTCTTACACAGACATGGGTGGAGGTGGGGAGGGAAACAAAACAAAGCAAAAATCACACACACACACACACACACAGAGAGAGAGAGAGAGAGAGAGAGAGAGAGAGAGAGAGAGAGAGAGAGAGAGAGAGAGCAGATCTAAAGCTGCACTGGTTCCAGATTTCAGGTTGGCATCTACTTCCAGGATGTTTGAATGCAGCGTGAGTTTATGGCTCAAATGTGTCGTTTGCATAGCTGCTATTATATGCGCCTAAGAAGATGATCTGTGTCTGCCTTCAAGGGCTTTATGGGGAGAGAAACATGGAACTCTACTCTAGTGTGCACTCTGAGAGGAAGGAGATGTGTACTCTGTCAGAAGACAGACCAGAATGAGTAGCACTTCCAGGGCTGTGGACACTCAGAAGGTAGTTTACAAAAGAAGACCCATGAGTTCATGGGCCTGGGGGGGGGGAACGTGAATGGGAAGATTGGTGTGAATGTGTGCCCTGAAAGTCTGGGGTAAATGATAAGAGACAAGTAGTTCAAACTCAGGAAATAGCAAGTACAATATATATATTATATCTATTCTATATTATTCTATATTATTATATTATATATAATAGATATCTATTATATATGTATTTATATGTATATGTAGATCCCTTCACTCTAATAAAAAGGCTCTACCTTTTTAAATGAATTAGCGCCTCTAGTGTTTCAACAGGTTCCGTGGATGCCATAATAACTATATTAAAATTAAATCTGCCCTTGCTTTGATAAGATGCTCATTTTCTATATTAATTTCATGGGGAGAGACATTTAACTTAAATTGCATTTCATTTTACGCTTATGCAAAGGCACCCACTGGATTGCAGAAGTCATTGAGAACATTCCCAATGCTAGAGTTACTCTCACATCTCCTATCGAGCTGGGAGACATTTCTAAATTTGAAGAACTCAAAGTGTGTTCTAAGAGACGAGTGATTCCAACGCATTTGAGCTATGACATGCTACCTGTGGCCATTAAGCAAAAACAGTGCAAGGTAAGTCCTCTGCTTATTATGGGAAGAACCTTGGGAGCCTGACCGAAGTGCACTTGGAGTTGTGTTACTCAGCTTGAATGTGGTGGCGTGCCTTTAGATGGTGATTATTCTATGTATCACTTTTGCACGGGGATTTTAAAGAAAAGAAAAACCACTCAGTATGGAAGCCATTTTATGCTTATTCATTATTATTTTTAAATTGAATTATAATTGAAAAAAATATTTTATATTTTCATATCTTTCTCTTTTCATTGAGGAGTCCTATCTCATAAAATTAAATAGAACCCATATTAAGTTCACATAGACTGAATCATCTCAGGGTGATTAGAACACACACATATGCATAGAAATACTAGGTGCAACTATATCAAGTCACATGATTTTTCTACAGTATGGCATTGACATTCAATATAGTTTTGTACAGATGTATGTTTACGGAACATTTTAAGATTCTGTTTTGATCAGAAAATAAATACCAAGAATAGGTGGTGATGCACACTTTCAATCCCAGCACTCAGGAAGCAGAGACAGGAGAATCACTGTGAGGTGGAGGCCAGCCTGGGACTACAGAGTGACGGTTAGCCTGGGCTAGAGTGAGACCCTACCTCAACAAAAAAAAAAAAAAAGAAAGAAAAAAGGAAAAGAAATACCAACCAAGAATATAATGTAAATGCTTGAGAAACCAACAGACGCTACATATGACAGCTGTAAGAAGCTTCCAGAAATGAGGCCTTGTCAATACTGCCATACTCTTCTAACCAGAAAGACGAAGCAATGTAGCATTCTACGCATATGCATCCCAGCGGATCCTTCTACCACCAGCATCTCTCTCCCCTTCTGCCCAGAGGAAAGTCACCACCAATCACAAGTGGCAAAATGTCAGAGGTTTTGCTTTAACCGAGGCACATCTGTCTGAACAGAGGAAGTGTAGCTTGATCACAGTCTCTCAATCAACTGTTTTCCATCCAAACAGCTGTTTCTAAGATGAGAGAGAGACAGAGAAAGAAAAAATGCCTTTAAAGCTTTCTTCTTTTTCATAAATCCAAACGCAGGAAGGAAAAAAAGGGAGAGAGAGAGGGAGACAGAAGCAAAAATAAAGAGAGAGATAAGGAGAGAGAGAGAGAGAGAAGCTGAGCAGACTCATTTCCTCTAATTCAGGGCCATGCAGTGCCATTCATAACAAATGGCTGCCATCGATGTGTGTTTCAAACACACTCCACAATGACAAATGTGAGTCATGGGTCTCTTCTAAGCAGAGGACCTGACATTCAGACAGGTAAGGTGCAGCCTTAAGATCCAGGCCTTTCTGGGTGACCCTAAATGGAGAACTATGACTCTCCAGTTCCCTCTGGTCTCCAGAAGATAGTTATGTATTAAAGATGACTCAGCCAATACTTGACACAAACGGTGTCTACCATGGTGTCAGTTACAAAGCAAGTGGAACGTCGTGTTCTCCTGGACTGGACTCATAAGCAATCTTGCAGACAAGGATGCTGAAAGACGTAGGGTTGGCCACACAGGAAATCCCTCCTTCAAACTGTCCCCTAAACCAGCTTAATCCTGCTTGCCTTTCTGTGGTTTCTCTTTATTTTTTTCTCCCCTAAACCTTGTTTCTTCTTTTTTTTATGCTTGTAAACACTCTGGCATAAAATTTATGCTTTTTAACGAATTCCATGACGCTTTGTTTAATAGTTGGTTTCCACTTCTGCCAGAGCACTGCTGTCTGCTTTTCTTGGAGAGCCTCTACCTTCCTCCAAGAATTCTCCTGACTCCTTAGCTTCCCACAAAGCATGCATTGTCTCTCCCAGTAGATAAAACATAAATGCTCACATAAACACAACATTAAAGCAGCCTTAATACTCACCCTCCATGACTCAGGGAACTGAGTGGAAGAGGGGGCAGAAAGATTGTGAGAGCCATGGTGGGGGAGACGATCCAGAGGCATGGCCCCCCTCAGTAACAGCACACTTGGGCCAAGAGAACCAGGCTGAGTACTAGGCTATCCAGGGTCCCCTGCCACAAGGACTGATCCAGACAACCCACGGAGGAGGATATCCAGCTGGTTGGGGAAGGGGGAGGGGGAGCATCGGAGAATTGGGGATAACAACTTGTTTGCCCACTAAATAATGTAATTCATTATGGACAATAAAAAGTAAACACAGACATAGAATTTAAACACTCACTTCTTTACAATATATATATATAATATATATATATATGTCCAACCAGATGAGTGAGATTAATTTCTGCTCTTTGAACCCTTTTAGTTAATGAGATGGGGTTTTAGAAGTGAGTTCTCTGAGCTTCCAGGGGGTTAGCACAGGAGAAGCCCCAACCTGAGAGATTTGCCCCCAGTTCTCATAGGCTGAAGGGAGAATTCTGGGTGGGGCTGGGTAAAGGTGAATTTTCATTCCTGTACTGGGTGATCTTCACTTATCTCTTAATTAAGGAGGAACAGGTGCTATTCATGTGGACTTCCACAATACACGGACTATGGACATGACTCAGAGGGATCGCTTTGTATTAGAAATGACTCAGCCAATATGCTTTACATTAAGTTTACTCAAGGTTGTCCATTAAGACGCACACAGAGCGTCTTGCATGGTCAGTTCTGCATGCGATGTTGGCTATAACTGAAAGTACCTTACCAGATCCAACTTTACCTCAGTTTCTGGAAGCTTCCACAGGCTGCTTTGCAGTCCTATGTTTCCTCTCCGACAGCACTTCCTCCATAGCAGAAGAAACATAGGACTGTAAAGCAGCCTGTGGAAACTTCTAGAAGCTGAGGTGTCTCCCTCGCCAGCCTCAGTTTTGAGAAACATTTCTTGGACCTGGCACATTGAACATTGCCTGCTGCATAGCACACGCTGAATATGTGTTTATCGAATTCAGTGGAAATTGCAGCAGTCATAGAAATAGCAAGGGAGTCGCATATTTCTTATCTTTTGGGGGATTAAATTGTTAAGAAGAAAACTTCCAAACTGTTAAGTCTTCCTTTATAAAAAATAATAGAAAACTTGTAAGAAATCTTACTGTATGTGAATCATAGCAACATATTTGTCTTATACCTTTATAATCATTTAGCACATATAAATAACTAGATGGCCATTTGACTCTCAAAAAACAGGGCTTTTCCCCATTTTTCCCATCAACTTAGAAAGTATGCTCACTGGGTTGGCAGCCTCAACCTCATGCAGATGCCAGGCCTCCTCTCAGAGCTCCTGAATCAAAATCCACCTTTGACAAACTCACCTGATGAATGCTCACACATGCTGATTTTGAGAGGCAGGAGCCCAAGGTTGTGCTAGCTATTAGCTCAACCTTCAAAAAAAATGGATAGGATTAAGCTAGGTGGCTTACTCCTTTATGGATAGGTAAGCATGGTGGCTCACTCCTTTAATCCCAACACTTGAAAGGCTGAAGCAGGAGGATCACGATGAGTTCCAGGCCAGTCTAGGACTACAGAGTGAATTCCAGGTCAGCCTGAGCTAGAGTGAGACCCTACCTAAAAAAAATTGTGGGGAGAGTGTTAAGAAACAGGTTTGTCCCAGGCAAATTTAACTATTATAGGAAATATTTTGTTTGGGAGTTTTTTCCACCCAAGAGTAAATTGATTTTTTAAAAATATATATATTTTAATTTATTTGAGAGATTGAGAGAGAGAAAGAGAAAGATGGGAAAAAGAGAAAGAATGGGCACACCAGGGCTTCCAGCCTCTGCAAACAAATTCCAGATGCATGTGCCACCTGGTGCATCTGGCTCTCAGTGGGTACTGGGGAATTGAACCGGGTCCTTAGGTTTTGCAGGCAAGTGCCTTAACCACTGAGCCATCTCTCCAGCCCTAAATTGACTTTTTTTTTTTAAAAAAAAAAAAACAGATTATCTACATCGTTAGAAATCCAAAAGACACAGCTGTCTCACTGTTCCATTACTACAGAGATAACCCTAATCTGCCCTCGGTTGACACATGGGCCACGTTTTTAGAGCTGTTCCTCGAAGGAGAGGGTAAGTATAGCAACGATCTTTCTCATTCATACATTTCTCATTCGTAACATCCACTGAATTTTCTCACCCCAAACGAAGGCGTATTCCAAGGGCTTTAGATGCATTGCCTTTGTCCATTTTCAAAACCACATTAAAGAGAGGATTCTTTGATTTCTTCTAAGCACACCATCGCTTTGCTTCTTCAGTCCTTTTACCCATGGGGACATGCTAGTGACAATTTTTACTGAGCTGCTTCTGACGTGTTCAGAATAGAGATTCATTCTGTATGGATATTTTGTTTCCATGTACCTCTCCTTTTTAGTGACATCATTCTGCACTGATTGAAACCTGAATATGCCTTTTGTAGACAAAATACACCTGCACACAAACTCCCCAAAGAAACCAGGGAATACATTTTCAAAGGATTGATTTCATGAAATGAGCACAAAGTCATTAATCATGAAAACACTGACTGCACAGGGCTATGAGGTGCACAGCCATCCGGCCACCCTGCACCACCTTGAAATTGATTTTTCTCCCTCTGACTCAGCGATATCTGGAACACTTAAGAAAAAAACCTTCCAGGTGTGGTGGCTCACACTTTTTATCCCAGCACTCGGGAGGCAGAGGTAGAAGGATCGCCAAGAGTTTCAGGCTACCCTGAGACTACATAGTGAATTCCAGATCAGCCTGGGATACAGCAAGACCCTAATTCAAACCCCACCCCCCCAAAAAAAACTATTTCAAATTCCTAAACAATTATTAAACAGAATACATTGCAATGACGATTCAGAAATTAAAAGAGATGCATGTTCTATGTTATGAGTGCTCAGAGAACCCCATGTCTTCCCAGGTTTACAGTAGGTGCTAATCCACATCCCCTCCTCTCCCTCCTCCTTCACTGCCTACGTGTGTATGTGATATGTGTGTGGTATGCATGTTTGTATGTGTGTGCCCACACACGTGTGTGAGGAGACTAGAGGTTGATGTTGGTGTTATCCTTGATCACACTTGATTTCCTGAGGTGTAGTCTCTCACTGGAATCCAGAGCTTCCTGATTTGCCTAGTCTAGTTACTGTATCGAACCAAGTTGTTTTGGCTGTCCCCTGCTCTGTTTGCTGAACAGTAGAATTAGGAGCTGGCCACCAAGACCAGCTGGCATTTCTATGGATGCTGGAGGGAGACCTGAACTTGAGTGCTCATGTTCACAGGGCATGTGATTGATCCACTGAGCCATCTCTCCAGCCAGAAATAACCTTTTTAAAAATATTTGCTTTTCTATTTTCAAGCAGGGAGATACAAACAGAGAGAAAGAGAAGAGAAGAGGAGAGAGAGAGAGAGAGAGAGAGAGAGAGAGAGAGAGAGAGAGAGAGAGAATGGGCATGCCAGGGCCTTGAGCCACTGCAAACAAACTCCAGATGCATGTGGCACTTTGCACATTTGGCTTACATGGGTACTGGGGAATTGAACTCGGGTCCTTAGGCTTTGCAGGCAAGCTCCTTAACCACTGAACCATCTCTCCAGCCCCAGTAATAGATCATTTTAATGGCCAACTTCAACATTTTCTTGACAGATTGTTCCACTTTCACTTGTTAATTTCAGAAAGGCCATCATGAGTGTTAGCTTAACTAATAGTGGGGGGGTCACTCCTCGGTGGCGGGGACAGATGAATGTCCTCCTAGCTGGGATCTGCTTTCCTCCTCAATAAATGTCACACAGCTAGCAGAATCACCATGGGTCAGGAATGACAGAAACTGTTTTTCAAATACCCACATGATGTTTGACTCACCCTACAACATCCCCAAGAATAGTGTAGGCTGAACTAGAACACCATAACCCTGACCACAGGCTCACTGTGGTGACTTGAAGGTAAATGTCCCCAGAGCCTCAAGTGTTTTTGAGGGACCTTCAAACCAGGTTCCCAGCTGTTGGAGCATTTGAGAGGCAGAGCCTTGCTGTAGGAGGTGTATTGCTGGGGGGCGAACTTTGGGGTCAAGGAGCCCAGCCTGACTGTATGTTGAGCCAGCTCACACTTGGTGTTCTCTGTCTGCTTTGGATGTTCGATAAAACTTCACCTTGAAACTGGAAGCCTGAAATTAATCCTTTCTTTTCAGAATCTGCTTTTAGTCCGATGTTTCGTCTCAGCAATGAGAAGCTAACTGCTATACTCACTAAGCTGCTATACTTACTAACCTCCAAAATCAACACACCACACCACAGTGGAACTTCTAAGATTCTCTGTTTCTCTCTCTCTCTCTCTCTCTCTCTCTCTCTCTCTCTCTCTCTCTCTCTCTCTCTCTCTCTCTCTCTCCCTCTCTTGGTTTTTTCATTCTTTTTTTTACTGTGGCTATCCTGTGTGATCCAGACACTTAGCTAAGTGCCAGGCAAATGTTATCTCATTTTCACCTCACTACAAACCTGTGTGGTAGATGCTATCATCCTCACTTATGGCAACTCTGGGATTGTCTGCAGATACAATAGCCTTCAGGAGTGGAGGTAAGATTGATCCTCAGGTCTCCTTGTCTGGGCCATGATTTGTCCGGAATCAAACCCTCTAGTCATTAATTCACCTTCCACATGGTAGGACTCTAAATATTTAAAGAGAGTTATGGTACCTCACTCTGCCTCAAGTCTATTTCTGGAATTAGCAGAGTTTAAATACACAGACGAATTTTTCAGAACAGACCTTGAGTCTGTTTTTCCTCAAGACAAGAAGTGTTGTTTTTGCCTCCCTTTACTGTGCCCCATGGTTCCCTTCTTCTCTGCTATTGAGCACCAACGTGGCCGCATCTTTATTATGGCACAGTACCCAGCGGGCGAGTATACCCTGTGGTCTGGTGAGGGCAAGGTAGCTCAGGTGTAACATTGTTCTGTTCTTGATGTGGCTTTTTTGGAGACCATAGCCCCCAACTTCCAGGGCAGGCCAGAATGCAGTGAGGCAGACAGGAGTTGGGCAAACACCACACCATCAGGATTCAGGTAGACTGCCAGGAGGGTACAGGATGGCTAGAAAAATATACCAGGTGTATGTCTTATACCTTCTTGGATGAATGAATTGATTTTTAGTTATAATGGGGATTTGTTCCACATCTGGATGATACAGTTTGTGCAAAACATTTCACCACAAGGAACAGTCACTCGCCAATAAAGCTTGAAACAAGATCTATTGGGGTATGATTTTGCTTTGTATTATTTGTAAGGTACAGGCCAGACATAGTGTTTATGCCTGTATTCCTAACACGTGGGAGGCCAAGGAAGGAGGATCAGGTATATAAAGTCATGCTGGACTAAATAGTACGTTTAATACTAACTTGGGCTACATGAGACTCTATCTCTAGAAACAAACAAGAAAGATAGAATTAATGATTTGTGCTGATGTTATGTGTTCTTTGAAGGGTGTGTTACTTTCTTGCAATAAAGAACAGGATGTTGTAGGAAGGATAAGATCTGGCACCAATTCCAGACCATCATTTGCTCTGTGACTTTGGACAGGTTACATAACTGTTCTGGATTTACGCTTCTCATATGAAATATGACTAGCAAAATGATGGGTCTTATAGAATTTGAGTTTCCAAATAAGGATTGCAGAATGCTGATTTTATTAGACCCAGAATACATGTCGTTTCACATTAATTCATGTGTGTATCTTAGGAGGTTTCTCTTTTCTTATAATGGAGGCATCGTGATATCCTGGATCCATATCGATATACACACAGAGGTCTCAGTTAAATAACAAGACAGCACAATAAAGAGACCTAGTTAGACATTTATCTAATCATCTAATTTACCTTTCAGGTAGTACACAAATGCCCTAGTTCTTCAAGTTAAACACTAACTAGACATTGTGTCCTGGCAGTATCGTGGACGCCTGATATCTGTATGAATCTAGTACCTTAGACTAGACCTATTATCCCATCTTTCTCTAGTCTTCTGGTAATGTTCTATGTTTCTAGACTACTTCACCCAAGAGGATATTGCTTTTTGGATAAGTTGTATGTGTTATTTGATATATTTTAATATATATTGACTCTTCTGAGAGCTTTCTAGAACCTAGGTTACAGGTGATAATAGGCATACAGGGCAGAAGGTGTGTAAAATGCACTGTAGGTCTGAAACAGCTGATGTCCAGGATGGAATGTGTTAACATGGAACCCTAGGTGGAGTAGGGGGCCCCAGGGCCAAAGAGTGTAAAAAATGCATCTTCAGTGGTCTCTGGATAGAGAGTTATTTAAATTGCTCTGCAGCAATGGGGAGAAGAGAAGAAGGATCAATACTTTGTTTCAATACTTCCTCCCCCTTTAGTTTAATGAACTAAGCATTCAGGTGGCAGGGAGGTGGAAGGTATTGCCAAGAAAATGGTTGAGGGAATGAATGAGAGAAGAAAGTGAGGCCACAGAGGGCGCCACAGGCACAAGACTTGAGGTCTTCATGAACGTGGAGGACAGACCAGATGGATTTCTGACTCACACGAGGAAGAAAAGGGTTGCAATATTCCAAGGACACAAGTGTTGAAGAAGGCTTTATAGAAGGGAGAAGTTCTGGAAGGTTTTAGAAAGCAAGATTTTTGGGCTGGAGAGAGAGCTCATCGGTTAAGGTGCTTGCCTACAAAACCTAACTATCTGAGTTCAGGTCCCCAGCATGAAAAAAAAAAAGCCAGATGCACAAAGTGGAGCATGCATCTGGAGTTTGTTTGCAGTGGCCGGAGGCCCTAGTGTGCTCACTCTCTCTCTTCTCTCTTTCTCTCTTTCTCCTTGCAAATCAATAAATATTTTAAAAAAGCAAGATGTGTGACTGACTCCCAAAGTGCTAAGTTATGGAAGTAAAACAGAGCAAGCCATCTTATTCAGAAACATTTGGGGGAGAAGAGATTTGTAGATAACAGAAAAAGGGCATATGAAAGCCAAGAAGTCTGTAAATAAGAGAAGGAAATATAGAAAAGCCTTTTCAGTCAAGGACGAGTTCAAGTTCCTATGATAGCTACATTTTCTTTATGTCTGATGTCTGGACAATGAGGGTTTAGCCTGAAGAATTAACCAAAATTATTAAACTGTTATTTTTTAAGAGCTCATCTTGAATGTAGTAGTCATATGCCTTCACAGTAAGGGAGGAAGGCACAGAAGCTAGTTCCGTTTTATCATCTGGACTCAGTCCTTTTGGGATAAGGCAGATTACCAATTAATCTGAATAATAGAATAGCTGAATTTTAAGTCATGAACAGGCCAAGCTTCGATATTCATTCTTAAATGTATTTCACAGCATGCTACTGTTCATTTCTCTCTGAAAACCCGGAATAGTTAAGGTAAATTACCTATCTCTTAATCCAAGAGGGACTCTGTGCCTTTAGGTCTGTTCAGAACCCCTGACCACAGCACCCGGGTTTCCCTGACAGTCTCAAGGACTCCCACAGCACCTGTACCCCCAGTGACATCATGTCTGGGGACTAGGCTGCGGCTGCTGGAGGAGATGAGGGACAAATTACAGTCAGCGTAGTCTGAAGGGTTCAGGATGTGAGGATAGTAGTAGCTAGCTTCCTCCTGCAAGTATTTGCATCTGGGAAAAGGTTGGTAATTATTAGGGGGGGGAACCCTCTTATCAGTGGTATGGCAATGTAGGGAATTATGAGCTAAGGTATTGGGAAAGTCCATGAAATAGCCTGACATGCTGATAGCCAAAGGCTGTGAGCATCTGGATAGCTCATGGAGTAGTTTACTATCTAGCCTGTGGGTCTTGGGATAGAAAGCTGACGCTAATCATGGCATGGCAGGTCTGGAAATTCCCAGTGTAAAAATGTACAGTGAGATAAGTCATGCACCAAAAGACAAATAGCACGTTTTCTCTCATAGGCAGAATCTGGATTTAAATTTGTATTAATGTATGTCTATATACATATATAGACATACATATATATGTCTATATATAGAAAGGCATACACACACACACACACACACACACATATATATATATACATGACCTGAGAATAGGACGGGAAGTAGGTGAGGGGAGGAAGGGAGGACATAGGAGAGAGGAATGGAATATATGTGTCTTTAAAGCAGTGTAAGAAGGACTTATTTGGGGGAGGAAGGAGAGCTGCAGGAGCGTGAAAAGAAATGCAGGAAGACTGTGTGTGTAATGGGGAGGAATAAGGGCAAAGTATAATGATATATATGTTTAAAATGTCACAATGAAATGTGGTGGTGCACGCCTTTAATCCCAGCACTTGGGAGGCAGAGGTAGGAGGATCACCGTGAGTTCAAGGCCACCCTGAGACTCCATAGTGAATTCCAGGTCAGCCTTGGCTAGAGTTTTTCAAGCCTACCTTGAAAAACCAAAAAAATAAAAATAAAGTGTCACAATGAAACCCATTTGGCCAGGAGAACCAGACTGAGTACTAGGCTATCCATAGTCCTTTGCCACAAGGACTGATCCAGATGACCCACGGAAGAGAATATCCAGCTGATTGGGGATGGGGAGTGGCAGCATCGGGGAATTGGGGATAACAACTCATGGTTTGCCCACTAAATAATGTAACTCATTATGGACAATATATATAAAGATTCATTTTAGCCAAGAGCTGGAGAGATAGTTGGCTTACCTGTGAAAGGTACATGCTTGCAAAGTCTGCTGGACTAGGGTTCAAGTCCCCAGTAAAGCCAGAATGTAGAAAGTAGTGCCTGCATCTGGAATTCGTTTTCAGTCCCAAGGGACCCTAGCGAATCCATTCTGTGTGTGTGTGTGTGTGTGTGTGTGTGTGTGTGTGTGTGTGTGTGTGTGTCTTCCTCTCTCTCCCTCTCTGGGTCTCTCTCTATATATATATATATCCACTTATAAATAAATATTTTTTTAAAAAAAGAAAAAGAAAGGGGTAATTTACTTTCCCTTTGTGTCCTCAAAATCTATAATCAAAACTTTTCAGCTATTAGAAGTTAGCTATATTACAATTTATTCAAAGCTTTAATGGTCAAAATGTCTGGCACGATGTGTGGAAGGCATTAATCTGTACTGAATCAACTGGCAGTGAGCAGATCTGCAGGACATCGCTGGTGTAGCCATTCTTTCACACACGTGGCTCAAGCTAGAGTTTGCATTTTGGAAGACAAGGGAACCTGGCTGGCATACCTATGGCATTTAGAGTTACTGCCCTGGATGTTCTGTGATTCAAGTCAGTTGATGTCACAACCACAGGAACCTTTTCAAGGTTGTCATTTAATAACAACAATAAAGAGATAACTACAGATAACACCTGGATTGTGTTTTTCAGACTTGAACTGAAATAAGTGAATAGTGTCTTTTTAAAGCTTTAATTTCCACCTCATTTAGGTTAATTTTTTAACCAAGAGATAAAATCATAATAGTTTCCTGCCTCCACCTCCTAGGTAATCACATCTCCTAGGAGGCTGAGGCAGGAGGATTACCACAAGTTCAAAGGCTACCTAGAGAAACTCTTGTCTCAAAACAAATAAACCAAGTTTATAAACTTTTATCATAAAACCTACAATTATGAAAACATGCCATATTACAAGAAGAAAATGATAATTTCTCAATGTTTCCCTCTTAAGAATTAAAGCAGAATTCAAGACAGAGAAAATGTGTGTTTGGTTTCTGCTTCCACTTTTTCTGATAATAAAAGAATGTTTTCTAGAAATCAGAGCAACAACAAAGCACTGACATGCTTATTGAGAGATATGGCCATCCAATCACATCACAACACTGTACTTAATGGAAACAGTAGTGAAATTGACTTTTCAAAGAAAAGTCTTACTTCAGAGTCCAGTAATAGATGCCTCAGTTTGACTACTTTGCTAAAGTGGGAAGATCCCAGAAATCAGAAGTCATAAATAAATATTTTTATTTCTTTGAGAGAGAGAGAGAGAGAGAGAGAGAGAGAGAGAGAGAGAGAAAGAGAGAGGCAGATAGAGAATGGGAGCACCAGGACTTACAGCCACCTCAAACAAACTTCAGATGGATGCACCACCACGTTCATCTGGCTTTACATGAGCACTGGGAAATCAAACTCAGATCCTTAGGCTTTGCAGGCAAGCGCCTTAACTGCTGAGCCATCTCTCCAGGCCAGAAGCTATATCTTTGATGAGTCTTTCTCTTCCAGTTGTGTACGGATCGTGGTTTGATCACGTTTTGACCTGGGAAGAACACAAAAATGATAAAAACGTTCTATTTATATTCTACGAAGAAATGAAGAAAGTAAGTTCTCTGTCACAGTGCCCCCATCAAAATTTAAATCAAATGAAGTTAAAAGAGAAAAATTAGTCAATGATTTTTGCTTTAAGATTCTCAGGAATGAATTTGGCATTTTGATGGGAGGTATACTTAACTTTTAAAAATTTTAAAAATTTACTTATTGCTCAGGATTTTGCTAAAAGCTTAAAGAAGATAACTACTTTCCTTGGGATAAGCATGAATGAAAGTGAAATTAATAAGATTGCCTGGAAAACATCATTCAATGAAATGAAAAACAACGCAGTCAAGGAGAACTGTGATCCGAACCACACTGTCTGTGCCCTCACGTCTGACAGAAACTTGGTCTTTAGGAAAGGTGAGTTGGGAAGGAGGTGAGATGCCTGTCCTCGGGCCTCCATTTGGCCCTCATATCTGTCTGCAGGTTCCACGAGGGCCAACCTCAGTTTGAAAATATTTCAAAAGAATAATTGTGGCTGTGCTGAAGTTGAACAGAATTTTCTTTTTTTTTAATTGTTCATATGAGCTACATTATTTAATGGGCAAACGATGAGTTGTTATCCCCCGTTCCCCATTGCCCCTCTTCCCCATCCCCAATCAGCTGGATATCCTCCTCCGTGGGTCGACTGGATCAGTCCTTGGTGCAGGGGACCAGCCTAGGAGTCAGCCCGGTTCCACTGATCCTAGTATGATGTCACTGAGGGGGGCCATGTCTCTGGATATTCTCCCCCACCACGGCTCTCATAATCTTTCCGCCCCCTCTTCCGCTCAGTTCCCTGAGTCGTGGTGGGTGAGTATTAAGGCTGTTTCATTGTTGAGATCTTAGGGGTCTCTGTACTTCTGCTTTAGGTTGTGTCAAAAATCACTGGTGTCTGTCTCACTGGCTTGTCCTGTGTTGACTGATTGGCTTTCACTATGGGTCACTTTGAACAGAATTTTCTAGTCATTTTTCTGGGATAATAGTGTGCCTACTATTTTCATAGTAGATATATGTGTGTGTATGTATGTGTATATGTATATATATAATAACTAATCTAGAGATGACATGTAGGGAGTATGTATAGACATCATTTACAAATTTTACAGAAGCAGAGATTAGTCACTGCCTTCCATTTTTTACTTGTGTCTGTTTGCATGTGGGGAGATACACCTGTGTGCGTGCATGCTTGGGTATGTGGAGGCAGAATGACGGATTTGAATATCATCTCAGCATTGACCACCTTTTATGGGACAAGCCTTCCATGGGCAGAGAACTTACCTCACTAGGCTCCAGAGATTGGCCAATATCCAGTTCTCCAGCATGAGAATTTAAGCCTATGCCACCATGTCCATTTTGATGCTGTTGTTGTTGTTGTTTTGTTTTTTGAGTTAGGGTCTCGCTCTAGCCCAGGCTGATCTGGAATTCACTATGTAGTCTCAGAGTGGCCTTGAACTTACGGCGATCCTCCTACCTCTGCCTCCCGAGTGCTGGGATTAAAGGCGTGCGCCACCACGCCCGGCTTGATATTGTTTTTAATGTGGGCTCTGGGGATGGAACTCAGGTTCTTCATGCTTGCAAGGCCAGCCTTTGACCAAATGAGCCACCTCCTCTGCCCTAGTTGCTATTTTTATGAGCCACTTGTATCTCAGACGGCTGCTGTCCTGTGGAGTCCTCGAGTCCTCCACCCATGTACACGGAGAGACACCTGCATCACAGTCTTCATATATTGCACAGGTGATTGCACATCATCACCCCTCGGTGAATGTTTCTTAAACAAAATTCTTGAAAAGCATTCTTTCTAGAGCTGAGGTTTCCATGCCCAGTCAGAAGCCAGTTGAGAGATAGACACAGAAGTGAAATTGACGAGATGTCAAGGCCGCTTGGGGACTGTGCCCTAGGCCTGTCCTCTGGTGCATTTGCTAACGATTTATCCTCAATTTTATAAACACACCCAACAGCCGATCAAACTCAGTCCTTTCCTCTCACTTGTACACACCACCTGGGTTAGCCAGACTTTTCCTCTGTGAAAAAATATCCCAGAGGAACAATTTGAATGAGGAAAGGTTTGTGTAACCCATGGTCAGCTGGCTTGTTATTTTCAGGCACGTGGCACAAGAAAATCATGTGGAGAAAAGTCGCTCATCTCATGGCTGCTAGGAAACTCACAGAGGGGTAATAGGTAGGGGGCCAGGACTAGATTCAGCCCCCCAACACACACCCTCAGTGACCAACTTCCTTCAGCCAGGCCCCACTTCTGAAAGTTTTCCGAATCTGCAAAGATAGTGAGGTCAGCTACAAACCAAGTCTTCAACACATGAGCCTTTCAGAGGGCCATTTCCTATCAAAACCACAGCCCGTGTTCTCTTCATGGGGGAAACAGAATTGGTGTGTGTAGATGGCAAGTTTTCCCAGCCAGACACACCAACAAGCATGCTCACCCCCCAGAGTAAGGAGGGAGTGAGCCAAGAAGCCAGGACTGCTCTCTAAGGATGGCTGTGTGAGCACAACCACTGGAGAAGTGTGATCTTCCCCACTAATTCCTCAGGCTTAATTTGAAGCAAGGGGGGGAACATCTATCTGGGTATAGAATTGTCTTAAAGTCTGCATATATTTTTATCCAGATGTAGAGGGAAATGGTTTATAAATTACAAAAGCGAAGGTTCTAGATTTATGTACTCAAGTTTCTTACTAGAAAACAAGCATTGATTTCCTTCTTTTTGGCCTAACTAACTACTATTCTCCCTTGAAGTAAATATTTGCCCACAACTCACACCAAACAAATACTTTTTTAACACTGCAAATTATTTTCTATCGTGAATTTTGGTGCATTGTTTGAAAGTTCCTTATAGTTGGAAAACCAGGGCTAAAGGGGAGGCAAGAATTTAATTTAGTATATGTTTTTGGTGAGCTGTTAATGTGATGAACCAACATGCAAATGTTGAATGGAACACAGTCCTTTCTTCCAGAAGAGCATAGTTGAGGCAGACACGCAGGTGCTGGTGTGTGTATGCTTATACCCAGAGCCATGGTGAGTAGATGTGAGTAAGGGCTGATCAGTTTCCCTGAGAAAGAGGATGAGGAGACCACATTGGATCTGTGACAGAAAGTATGAGTAATATACTGTCCAGGAAAGAGGTGAAAGCAATGCATTCCCGCAAGAGCTAACACCAAGGAGAAAAGCTCAGAACTACTGTGCTACTACTATAGGATTCCATAGGAGTTTGCTTAAAAAAAACCAGGACGTAACCATATTTAAATCATATATGTGTGGAGAAGAATGAGGAAGGTAAAGAAATGTCAGTGCCAGACAGAAGATGCTTTGATTAGTTTCTTCTCCCCTTTCCCCTTCTCTTTTCTTTCTACTTCTCTTCATTGGATGCTTCCTTTTCTTCTCCTTTCTCTTCTCCTCCCCTTCTCCCCTCTTTTTTCCTAATTTGCGAAGAAAGGGTCTGACACCATCACACAGTGTGCTAGACAATAGTAGAAGCAGAATGGGAAATTGACATGGAGAATGAGAATGGGTTATTCACAACCAATTAAGACGATACTACATTATTTCAGTAAGAAATCTTGGGGGTTCACAGCTGGGGCAGTGGCAGAAATTGTGCTTGGGTGGAGCTTAGCTGAATCCATCTGAGAGTCATGAACAGGTTGTGGAATTATGTAGACCCACCAAGATGGGAGCCAAGAACCAGGGACCGAAGGAGCCCAGGGGACTCTACTATACAAGAGAAGCCAAGAAGAGATCAGCCAGAATTGGGGGGGAAGGATGGGTCATGTCATGGATCACACGTGAAGATCTGTCACTCGTGAACAGTGACAGTACAGTTTCCACAGTAGGAAATTAACAACGTGGGGAGTATAAAAGAAAAGAGAAAAAAGAAGAAGAAAAAAAGAAAGAAAAGAGGCGGGTGAGGGTCACTCTTCTAAGAGGTCTGAGAGTAGAGCCTGGGGTTAGATGTTATCTGGGACAAGGGAAAGGTTTAGAGGTAGGGGAGAGGAGATGGAAGGGAGATAGAAGAATCTAGAAAATGATATATGTAAAGAAAGCAAGCAAGCAAAGGGGAGAGAGAAGGAAAACAGATTGAGACATCATAGTAAACCCAAGTGAGAGACCAGGAAGTACCCGTGCCTCAGGATGCTGGTGTTTGCTCACTGCCCTTTGAGATTCTGATAAGCAAAGTAACCAATATCCTTCAGTCTTACCCCATAAACTTGTGAAATACTCCTCGAGTGGGAACGGAGTTATCACCCAACCTGTCATACTATAACTCTGGCAAACATCGGCAGATGGAACGGATCTACCATCATTGTAATTGACAGTATTAGTTCTAATGCATTTGAATCCTACCTGCGTGTGTTTTCCTGTGTTCTATGTAAGATATTTAAAGTGGACACCTAATCACTGTTATTAGGATTTACACTTGATCTTAGCCAAAAGGCC
The DNA here is from genome assembly GCA_004024765.1 of Zapus hudsonius. Classification (NCBI taxonomy): domain Eukaryota; kingdom Metazoa; phylum Chordata; class Mammalia; order Rodentia; family Dipodidae; genus Zapus; species Zapus hudsonius. The sequence continues at coordinate 498 of PVHP010006393.1, read as the reverse complement.
GAGAAGCGATGTGTTATTAGGATTTAAACACAGGTGGGGCAGTAGATACATTACTAAAGTTGTGGATAGAGTCTTTGGCACACAGAGGAACTCCCCATTATACCTGGGAGAACTTGTGCCTGTTGACTCTGAAATCAAGAGTCAGAGCTGATGTCCTAGAAAGTGATTGCGGTGGCCTTGGAGACAAGGTGACAAGTGACAATATAAGTGACAGAAGTCAAAGGGCAAAGCCTGTGATTCCTAGCACTTGGGATGCTGAGGCAGAAGCAGAAAAAGTTCAAGGCCAACGTGGGCCATTTAGTGAATCCCAAGCCAGGCTGGGCTACACAGGGTGACCCCGTTTGAGTCAAGCAGAACAGAACAGAAGTGCAAGGTCTCACACACATATTACAAACAGAACAGAACAGAAGTCCAAGGTCACACACATATTACAAGTTACAGGGATCATTTCAAGGTGTGGAAAGATGTTATTGGAATATTGCTCATGACAATAAAAAC
>PVHP010006392.1:0-60721 GCA_004024765.1 Zapus hudsonius | reverse complement strand
GAATTGTTTAGCTACTAATTTTGTGTCAAAACCCAAATTGGACTTTTTAGGAATGTTGTTTGAGAAGGCCACATTTCTTTTGGGGGGTGGGGAAGATTATACACAGGACATTCAACCAAGCCTTTTAATGTTTATTTTTTTATTTTTATTTTTTGCATTAGGAATTTTTTACTCAAGAGCATATAATTTGTTGGGCATATTCCCACATACCCTACATACACTCCCCTTTCCTCGCCTGCTAGTCCCATTTGTCACGAGAGACAGTTTCATTTCTACTTTGATGTCATGTATCCATACATAATTTGATGTATCTGTATAAAATCTAGGAACTACATTGTCGAAGTTATCACATATCGCTGAGATGATTCTCTAAACCAGGCACAGTTTATGGGAGGAAAGGATTTATTAAAGCTACAGATGCAGGGAAAGTTCCATAATTGTGAAAGAGGCTGGCCCCCTTGCACAGGTACAAGGAGAGAAAGAGAGAGAGAGAGAGAGAGAGAGAGAGAGAGAGAGAGAGAGAGAGAGAGAGAGAGAGAAAGAGAGAGAGAGACCCATCACCAACACTATCAAATGGCTTCCATTCATAAATCCAAGCAGAGAGATAACAGCAAACAGCCATCACTACAAGCAAGCACATCCAGAGCTCAAAACCTCTCTGCAGACCTTGAGGCTGGAATTCAGATCCTCCCTCAGTGACATGTTCCAGCCAGGTAGCTGGAGACCCAAGTCACAAGCTTTAACAAAACTCCCTAGTCTTTTGGGGACATGTATTCAAACTACTAAAGCCTATGACCGTAGACTTCTGACTGGTGACCAGAACCACGATTTTGACTGAATATATCATTCAAAGCAGAACCATCATACCAGTTATAACTACAGAGAAGTTGTTTTGTTCTTAATCTCAATATAGATTTATTGAAGAAAATAAGAAGCTTCATCTTTTAAGGAAGCATCTAAAATATTTTTCAGACAATAAAAAAAGGCATCAGACACATCTGAACTGCACAACAAATGAAAAAAAAGCTTAAGTGATATGTTGTTGACCATTGGGTGTGTAGTTTATTCTGTTACTGAGTCTGCCTATATATATATGTTTTTGTTTTCCCTTAAGTATGAAGGGAGAGAAGATATAGGAAATAAGTACTTAAATTATTCAGTCTTTATTTCTCCTGAATCTGTGCCTGGGAAATAAATGATTTCTTTATTTCACAAGTATTCTATGTTCTCATGTGGGCATTATTCAAGTACTAGAAAGTCTATAGCACAAAAGGCATATGGCACTTTGCCTGCCATAGAATTTACAAGTCAGTGCACCAGGAAAAGTAAAGGAAATACGTGCATTGTGGAACAAGGATGGTAAATCCTAGGGAAGTAAGGAAGTAGAAGATGAGTACCTAGAGTCAAGGAGATGAAAGGGGATTCTCCTAGAATTTAACATTTAAACAAAGATTCAAAGGAAAAGGAGTGGATGAGCCATAGAGATTTTTTGTGGATATAGTTTCATTCATTTAATATTAATTGAATAACCTTTTAGTAGTATGAATTGTTTAATTAGCAATTTATTGTTTAAGTAAGTTTGAATTCAGTTTTCATTTACATATATATTTAAATTTTCTGCATTTTTTGGTTTATGCTGATTAAAGGAAGATCAGATGCCAATAAACTTAATTGTTCTATAAAGTTTTATTTTATGCAGCAAAACTCTTGGTAATTAAAGGTAATATAGCTGATTCTTTGAAGTTAGTTATCTTTAATCTAATAAACCATTGTATTATGTTGTGAATGGTACTTGTCATATTGTTTAATATACACAACTTATTTTGTTTCTTCTGGGGCTTTTGTGGAATCTGTTTTGTTGCATTTTATATCTTTACCTCTCTAAAGAATGTTTGACTGGATGACAAGACATATCTGAAAAGTAGTTGTGAAGTGTATTCTAGTTGAGTGATTTTCAGCAGGCCTCACTAAGTCCCAATCCCCCCCCCCAAATTAAAAAGAATTTATGGGGCTTGAGAGATGGCTCAGTGGTTAAAAGTGCTTGCTTGAAAAACCTGATGGATTGACTTGATATTCAACAGTACCCTTGATAGTAATACCCTTGTAGGGCCAAATGCATGGAATGGCATATGCATCTGCAGTGGCAGGGTCCCTGGCATGCCCATTCTCCTCTCTTTCTCGCTCTCCTCTCTGTCTTCTTTCAAATAAATAAAAAAATAAAATAATGTAAATCACTTTAAATTTTATAGTTAAATAACATGTAGATATACTTGATATTGCTAAGCTGAGATAGTTGTACTCATATTTTTAAAATATCACAAATATTTTGTAAAGCTAATAATAGCAACAATATTGAGGTTATAAATTTCATGTGAAACTAGTAATAGCAATAAAAATTTCAGATTATGAGTTGCATTAACTAATGATCCAGTGCATGCATGATCCAGGCCTTCTTAATGTTTGGATTTGCTTAACTTTCCATCATCAATATTGCATAGATTTAATTTTACCAATCTTTTCCATCCTTTCAAAAATTTATTTCTAAGTATTTATTTTATGTTAGTGTGGCTATTGTGAATGTGTCTTTTTTTGTTTTTTCTTTTTTCATATAAATGCCATATGATTTTTGTAAGATTTTTTTGTTTTGCAACCTTTCTGAGTTTATTCAATAGTGTTTTTATAACATATGTAAGGATTTCTATATGTATGATCATATTGTTTGGAAACAGGGAATTTGACTTCTTTTTTCCAAATTTAACCTCTTTTAATTCTTTGTCATGTCTAATTACTCTGGCTGGGACTTCCAATACTGTGTTGAATAGAAGTAGTGAAAGTGGGTATCCTTGTCTGGTTCATGAGGCTTTTGTAACATTTCAAAAAGCCTCTTTCTGTGTAGACTTTGTTCTGATCAATGTACTGAAGCCATGGCTTTGCTTTTGAAAAGGAAAAAAATCAACAAAAAAGAGCCTGTTGCCATGCTGGTCTATGTTCCCTGTAAAACAGAAGGGAGGAAGATAAAAAATAAATAAAGTAGTGTTTGCCAAATGGAAAAGGAGAAATCTGGTAGGGAGAGTGTTACTTTTGAGGATCTTCATGTGAAAGATTCTTGGTGAATTAGAAACAATGGACCTGTTGTTTCCTTGAACAGTAGTGAGTTAGATGGAATAGTGATTTGGCACTTCTCTTACCATACTGTACCACCTTTAGATATTAGTTATAAAGTAGCCTGAAGTAAGATGAACACTAGAGAAAGTTTTGCACTTTTTTTTGTCTCATCTTTGATGAAACTTCATAATTCTAAGACTAAATTATAGCGGGTAGATGTGTGTTTTTATGTAGAAGTCTGTTTATCCTTCTAGCCAGATTTTCAGATCAAAGCCAGAGGAATTTCTGCTAAATATGTCTGCAAGATATTCAGGGCTGAAAGAGAATTCAGAGATCCTTTAATCCAACCCTGGTATAAAATAGCTAGATAAAACATTCTCAACTACTGGTTTAAGGTCTCAAGTCCCACCACTCTCTTTTGGAAATGAGTAAACTGAGCCACATATAGATAAGTGTAGATGCTGTAGCTTCTCTGTAGCTGCTTGATGGTTTCTATTGTCATTTTGATAGGATTTAGTACCTGTAAGGATTAGGTTAGCCTTTGCAAACATATGTGAGGGATTATGTCAATTAGGTAAATTAAGGTGGGAAGATCCACCTTAACTGTGGAGTGACAACATTCCATGGACTGGGGTCTTACACTATATAAAGCAGCACCCATCCTTCTGCTGTGCTCTGTCACTATTGAACTGAGTGTAGCCACCTCCTACACACATGCTTTCCCTGCCTAGGTGGGCTACAACCTGGAACTTGAACTTGAAATTAAGCTTATTTCTCTCAAACCAAGTTTTGTTAGTTTTTTTTTTTTTTTGATCAGCATGAGAAGTTGACTGATACACTGTTACTGAATTTGAGAAATGTTCACTTGTGGCCTTGAACTTCTTTAAACCATATCAGATGTCTGTGAACTTGGCTGTGCCTGAGTCCTCTCTCAAATTGTAGGGCTTTCAAACGCACAGCAGCAGGAAATTGTGTGTTTTCTCTGAAAGGACTCAGCACTACTGGAGTTTTCATTGACTCTGCATTTCTGTTTTATGCTATAAACTATTAATTGCAAAAGCAAATATATACTTAGTATGAAGAATTTTTGTTTCAGAAGGGATGACTCTTCAAACACAAATGAAGGATTAGTTTGCTTTTTCCCAGTGTGACTTTTCTGCCTGGGAAGTTGTGAAGCTTGCAGTGATCCTTTGGCACTGTTACTTATTCTTCATTCATTCAGAGTAAAGGGAAGGCCTTCAATAGATAGACACATACACTAGGTGTTAATTAACCTCATACAGCTTAAGACCTGAATGTCTAACCATGGGACTATCACTTAGCTTTGCTCTGGTTTGATACTTCAGCTGGTAATTCCTAATTTCACTCAGCCCATGGGCAATATAGAGCACTGTGTGGGATTTTTATAAAAGGATAGAATATCTCATGGGACTTCTGATTTGCAAGGGAATTAGAAATCATTCACTTAAGTTCTTTTCTATTGCTTAAATCTTATGTTTATTTGCATTTGAGTGTGGGGGGGAGAGAACAATTACAAGGGAGCAGGCACACTCCAGCAACCAAGAAAACAAGAGAGTAAGCCAGGGTCTCTTGCCACTTCAAATGAACTATGTGCATGTGTGTATGTGCACACACACACACACACACACACACACAGACACACACACAGACACACACACAGACACACACACACACAATCCCAGTTTTTAGGGGAAAACCACACGTGTCATCTGTTACACTTTGCTATTTATATCTGATGGGTTGAAGTACCCAGTATTTTCTCTCTCTCTGTCTCTCTGTCTCTCTCTGTCTCTCTCTGTCTCTGTCTCTGTGTGCGTGTTTTGGTATATCTTTTTCCTGAAAAAGTGAACAACTTTTAACTTGTCTTCTCTTGTGGTCTGGCTTGGCTGCTTGCTTTTTATTGTCTGCTTTCCACAAGTTCAGTTTTTTGAATTCATAATTTGAATATTTTTGGTTTTCCCTTTTTCTATTCATTCAAGATGGTCGTATTTGCTAGTGTAACTCCAGTCATTCTATCTCAAAAATTACTCTTTTTGCCCATCACTAACAAGTTAAATGTTAAAATTTCTTTCTTAGTAATGAAAAGATAAAAACTTTAGGTTTCAGATTTCCTTCTCTTTTAAAAAACAATACAGAGTCACACAAGAGCAGGCAGAAGAGAGATGTGTTCAGTCTGCCTCACTGAGCAACTATGATCTTGGCTTTTCATAGCATGTTTTACTAAACATGTATTGCTGTGATATTTTGCAAATAATGTCTCTTGCTAAAGTAACGATGCTTTCCATCATTGCTGTAATGTTTTCCTTGGTGCTCTTTTTCTGGCATGCATCATCCCCATTCCTCTTTCGTTGTTTTTCTACTGCAGTAGTTCATCATCATTTTATCTATCAGAAGGGCATGTGAGTTTTTTTTTTTTTTGAATATCTGAAAATCTATTTTTCCTCAGTTTGGATAAGAGCATGTCTAAAAATAGAATTGTAGAGATAAATTTGCCTATCTTAATACTGTACAAGAAATTTGACAGCATCGTGTATCATTTAGAAACAGTTATTATTTAGTGTTATAAATGGATGAGAAGTTAGATCTGCTCTTTTTATTTTCCCTAGTTTGTCTTTAGGCTTGTCTTATTTCTTAGCTTGTTCAAGTTAGAAGTCCCTTTATACCTACCTGCTGTTCCTTCCTTCCTTCATTCATGCTGTTCAATTGATAGGAGAGTCAAGGTGTTTTTTTTTCCTTGTTGTATGTTTCAGTTAAAGAGTAAATTTTCTTGCATTCTTTGAAAGAAAGGCATTTTAATCTCTAAATTGTCACAATAATGTCATCTTAAGTTCTTATTGTCACTTTTAAAATTCCTTACTTTTTTGCTTCCTTCTTTGTTCCTCTTTTGTTTTCTTGTTCTATTCTTCTCTTTTCTTTCTTAGACTCCTAGAATGCATATGCTGTTTTGTTTCATGGTGATCTAGTGATGCATAGATCCCTTTGTCTCTGTCCAATTCTCTTCACTAATTTTTTTGTTTTGTATTAAATACTTTCCATTGACTGATTGTTAAGTTCACTGATTTTTTTCCACTGTTCCAATCCACTTCTGAGGAACTCTAATGAATTTTTGTTTCAGTTATTATACTATTTATTTCCAGAATTTCCTTTTCCTTTTATTGTTTTCTTTCTCTTCATATTTTCATTTTCCTTGTACATGATACTTTTTCATTATAAAGAAAATAGTTTTAAAGTCCTTGCCAAATAAACTCAGTCAAGTCTTTTTTTTATATAGACTATTAGTTTATAGTTCACTTTCATATTTTACTTTGAATGAGCCATACTTTTGATTTCTTGGTATTTAAAAAAATATTCTATTTATTTGAGAGAGTGAAAGAGAGAGAGAGAAAATGGGCATGCCGGGACCTCCAGCTACTGCAAATGAACTCCAGACACATGTGTCACCTTGTGTACCTGGCTTTACGTAGGTACTTGGAAATTGAACTCAGGTCCTTGTGCTTTGCAGGCAAGTGCCTTAACCACTAAACCATCTCTCCAGCCCTCTTTGTATGTTTTGTGTTTGTTTTGGTTATTATTGCTTAAAAGGACACATTGGAATACTATAACATGGCAATTCTAGAAATAACTCTTTCCTTCCCTAGAATTTGCTTTTTTCTCTCTCTCTCTTATGCTTTTGCTTTTCTTTTGGGGGGAATATTTTTGCCCATCTTTCACCAGGATTCAATTTTAGGTAGAGGCTTAAAAGTTTAGGTAATTTTGATTCAGTACCTTCTACTAAGCATGTGTGGTGATGAAATTCATCTTTGTATGTTTTTGGTTTTGAGCACTTTATTCAGCAATGTCTGCCACTCATAATAGGAAAAAGTGAAATATGGGAAAAAATGTACAGCTTCCCTTTGTTATCTGACTTCTTTTCTCCATGTCTATGACTAGAAACAGTGTTCAATGGTCAAAGCATTGCCCCCGACAGTTGAAATAAGAGTTAAGGATGAGATGCTGGTTCCCCACCTTAACTTTTATAATAAAATGTGGCAGGAACATATATATGCACATTTGCCTGCAGAGATTTGGGACAGAGAACTGGGACAGTGTGCAAAGATTTGAAATTGTCTTATATTCACCATTGAACACCAGCCAAAGCCATAGCCTGGCTGGTACAAGCTTTCCTAGGCCCACAGTTCCCAATGAGTGACATCACACAGACTCTGCCTTTGCAGTGTCAGTCAGGTGTCCAGCCTGGTGTCCTTTGCAGCTCCATCTCAGAACCTCCTCTTCTGCTTTCATTTTTATTCCAGGGTTTCCTCACTTTCTCCATACACCCAGGCCCATCCCGAGGCTGTCTTCCCTACCAGATCACTCTTCTGTGTACCTGTCTCTACATGGAGCTCCCTCTGTCTCTCTCTCTCTCTCTCTCTCTCTCTCTCTCTCTCTCTCTCTTTCTTTCTCTCTCTCTTTCTTTCTCTCTCTCTCTCTCACTTTCCGCTCAGGAGTCAGGACAATGCTTACGATGCTTGCTATGTGTTTATTGGTGTTTGTTGCTAGAGTACCATTGATCCATTGGCTCTTTTGATAGGAAAAGCCTTCTTTGAAGGCTTCATCTTCCTTGTGGCTGAAATTTTACTTATCATTTTATGTGTCATCATATTTTCTCACCTCCAATACTAAATTCTGTGATTACTTGGTCGGTGTCCATCTGCCTGGCTTGTTTACTGTTGGTTTTATCAAGGTTTGGCAGCATGGAGAAGATTCTCAGGTTTGTTTCAATCCATTTATTTCACTGCCCATCATCTTAGCCTATTCCTTCTCCCTATTAGAAATGATTCACTGCATGGATTTTACATTGTTCACATTCCTAAACAATGCTCAAATATTTTTATTTTTATGTTCTTCCTGTGTCTATTTTGTGGCATGAACAAAACATGAAGTTTGTTTTCTTGGTTGAATTTTTCAAGCACTTCATGACCTACCTCCTGCATAGCACACACCATCTCACTTGGGAGAGCTCATCAGTTCATATTGTGCTCTCTCGATAATCTGTGAGATGGTGTGCTTTCATTGTTAACTACATAGGCCAAGTTCATTTTCCTTATTTCATTCTTGCTTCCAGATAATCCATCTCTCCCAGTTGACCAGTAACAATTTTCTTTTGAAAAATCTTCACCTCTTCCTCAGGTATGGCTGATGCCTCTGGCTCATCCTGATCCTTCTCTACATTTGCATTCTCTTTTTTCCCCCTAATATTTATTTGAGAGAGAGAGAGAGAGAGAGAGAGAGAGAATACCAGACACATCATCCATTTTGTGCACCTAGTTTTATGTGGGTATTGGGGAATTAAACCTAGACTATCAGGCTTTGCACGCAAGTGCCTGTAACCTCTGGCTGTTTCACCAGCCTAAGTTTTTGAGGCAGTTCTGTGGTTTGGCTTATGAGCCAAGGAAGGCTTAGAGCTAAGAAACCCCAATGTGCTTTACTTACCATTGCTCCACATGCAAATTAGAGTAACAATGATTTTTTTTCTGAGAAAATTCTTTTGAAAATTAGTTAATATAGTTCCTGAAGCAGCATCTACTTCATAGTAAGGGCTCCTATCATTTAGTGCTGCTTGACTTTCCCACGACATAATATATGACTCTTTGTGAACTGATGTAATTACGTCACATACATTCATCTTGCCACTAAAGTATAGTTCTTTAGAACAGAATCACAGCACACATGCAAACAGGCATGTGCATGTGCATGGGCACACACACACACGAGCCCCCTCCCTGGCCTCATTCCATCGAGGGGCCTTCTCAGTGGGATTGCTGCTATGTTTCATGGGAGGGCTATGTGTTGTGCAAGCAGCATTCAGTCACGGGGTGGGAGTAGGGGCTTAAAAATATAAGCCTCCAAAAAATAAAGGAGTATCTTCTGGTAAGAAGGGCAGAAATTGGTTACTACCCACATTGAGCTGTTGATTGAAGAGACCTGAGAGGCCCCACAACAAGACAGGCTTCTGTCAAAGCACTTGATCCCCTCATCCCTGTTAAAAGATAAGACCCTATTATACAAACCACGGACTGCCAACTCACAACATTGAAAGACCCAGCTGGAATCTGGAAGGAAGCCCGTTCCCATATGATTAGTCCATATAGTGCTGGAATGTACTACATGAGCTGCCAGGGGAAATAGGCCAACAATATTGGGAGAATGCAGGGGACACTGCTATAGGACAGTGCCCAGAATGACAAGATGTACACACGTGTGCCTAGTGGCACTCACCCTAGATGGGAAATCAAGGCTAAGAGATCCACTCAATGCTAAGGAACCCATAGCTGAAACTCGGATCGAAGCCAAACTTTTATGGAGATCAAGAATCTGGGCTCGAAGGCGAAGCTTCCACTAAACAAGGGCCTGAAGAGAGGCTACACCCATTATAATCCTGCCAAATGGCATGATCATCCCTTGCTAATTTTTTTCTCCATGTTTTGGACTTTCTCCTCCAATTTGCTGATTGTTCTCATCACTCTGGAGACTGTTGTTTCATGGACCTTCCTCTACTGTGAGAATCATAGAGTTGCTACTTTTTTGATGTTTGTGCAGTGTTTGTTTGATTGATTGATTCTTTGACTTGGATTAGAAAATCACAGAAGGTAGACTATGGACTGTTTACCATTCTCAGCCTTTCTTTGATCCTTTTGGCACTTAATCAGCTTGTAGAGGGTTCAAGATGTCCTCCTTCTGTGACCTCACTCAGGGCGGTGAGGAAAGAAAAAGGGAGAGGGAGTTTTATACATCTTGAGCAAATCAAGCTCCTTATTTTTAGTTCATGCTACTGTTTGGAAATTACAGCTCTGTCATGGTCGTCTCACATGAGTTTCCTTAGTGCCATTTCAAAAGGATCATAAATACATATGTGAAATTTTTTGTTGTAAAAATAGTGAAATCATGTAAGTTTCCCCTTTTTCTCTTGAAGAAACCACCAACTCACTAGGCCTCACCTATGAATGTCAAAGGCTCATGCTTACAGGACAGGAGACTGGAATTGTATGTGCTAGTTCTCCCAAGGGCCAGTGGGGCTGGTAGGCATGGCGAGAGAGGGTTATGTGCTTTCCTATTCAGTGGTTCACTTGCCCAGCTACCAGATTTTTTGCCAATGGAATAAGCTGAACGTAGAAGTAGACATGTAGCATAGTATCCCCTTGCTAAACTGCTCTTTCTAGCTGAGTATCTCTCCATGATAAAATTTACCCTGAATATCCTACAACCACTCCCCTTGTTCAAATCAATATATTACTTCTCTTTTGTAGTTATGATGGAATCTGGGAGGATTTTTGTCAATCTGAGGCTCTATAATTTATCAGAGAAAAAACAAATAGCAGCAAATACCACATGGCTATGATGTCCTAATTGGTGTAGAGAAAGACTGAGTGGTACATACCTGAGCAGAAGTGTCCATGGTAGCAAGGCTTGGAGACTACCTCAGGAGCCCACAGTGTCAAAACATGACCTCAAGTTCAGTAGTAGCCATTGTCTTCATAGCCTAAGCTAGAATCTAAAGAAATTTCAGAAGTGTGTATGGGTAAGGGAGGATTTCAGGATGCTGTGCAGGACTCTCCCTTGGAATAGATGGTTTTGCTTTCTGTTTTTTTCTGTTTGTTGAATGGGAAGGTCCTTCCAAACACTGGAACTCTGAGGGAAGTGTGCTCTGCACATTACCAGAAAAGATGCTGATAATAATGAGCAAATATTGTCCCTCATTAGTGAGAGGGTCTATGTACTCTCCAGACACAAATGCTTCTACATAGATCAAATTGTGTCAGTAGGGCGAGAATAATGCTTTGCTATAATTAATGCTAATTTGTGGATGTTGCTCTATTGTTGTCATTGTTCTCTAATTGAATATGTATTAAGCAAGCTCCAACAGGGTGCAGTGAATAATGTCAACTTACAGAGTGCTCAGAAGACTTTATAAACACTAGTAAATGGAAACACACATAGCACACTTTTTAAAATCTTATTTATTTGAGAGAGAGAGAGAGAGAGAGAGAGAGAGAGAGAGAGAGAGAGAGAGAGAGAGAGAGAGAGAGAGAGAGAGGCAGACAGAGGGAGAGAATGGGCATACCAGGGCCTCCAACCACTGCAAACAAACTCCAGATGCATGTGCCACCCCGTGCATCCAGTGTTACTGGGGAATCAAACCCAGGTCCCAACACCTTTCAGGCAAAGCCTTCACCACTAAGCAATCCCTCCAGCCCATAGCACACCTTTAAGGTAGGAAGCATACTGGCCATTTCTACCAATGAGAAGTGAAGTAGACTGGGTTTGCTTTGGAGGCACTGTGGGTAGGAATCCAGAAACAAAAGTACTGTTTGAGCCCTTGTTTTGTTTGCTTGAGTGAAACAAAAGTACTTTTTCTCTCCCCAGGAATTGGGTTAACACATAGTTCTCAGGAATTCTTAGAACATTCATGTTCATTCAGAATTGTGGGATTTTAATTAAATGGTTTTACTCTACCATTAGTCATTAGACTAGCAACAGGCGACGAGTGAAAAAGGGGCAGAGGGCTCATTACCAATGTCTGAAAATTTAGATACAGTCAATCAGGGAGGGAGGATGCTCTGCTTCCCTTTGTTATCCCTGTTTGACCATCAAAATCTAGCTTTGTACCATGCCCAGGGTTTTCTTTCATCCTTGGGCAGTTTTTGACCTGATGTCATCCTTGATTATACCACATACATCAGCGTTACAGAGGACAGACTGCATGCTTAGCCTTCTAACAGATATGTCCTTTCCTTCTCCCGTTCTCCAAGATGTCTTTCTTGAATTGGTGAGATCATTCCCTCGTTTCATAAGCAGCCATTGAAAGTAAGAGCATATGAGCTGGTCAAAGAGTATGTGTGTTTAAATCTTTTCCATTCAAATCCAGTGGCGTCTAGATTTCTCTTGAATTTTTAACCACTGATGGGACACTGGCACTGAGAAGGTTTGAGGTCAGTTAGAGAAACTTTAGTCCTATTTAAAGTGAAATGTAACTTAGAAAAGTTCATGTCAGAATAGCAGAAAGAAAAGAAGGAAAGGCAGAATGACCAGTTCAGTTCAGGTTTTCATTATCTCTTTGCTAAATGACTTAAAAAAAAATAGATTTAGGATTGAGCTGTTACTGAGGGAATAGAAGACCTTTGGTTCTCATTGACTCTGAATTGTCTGTGAGCCCTTGTTTCAGGCCAGAAAGCCTGAAATGAGGCAGGAGCATAATTCTGGGGGTAGGGAAAGGATGTTAAGTTGAGACAAGAATAGTGAGATTTGAAATAACATCAACCCTTGTCCTTGGACTTTTCAAATTCTAGCTAGTGAGACAACTTTTGTCGTGGTAATCTGTTGATTTGCAATCCTGGTCTAAGGTCCAAATGTCTAGATACTTGAATCATGTTTGCTTTCTGTGTTTTGGGAACATATCTTTATGACTTAAGTGTGATCAATAGATTTCTGATGTGGTTCCATACTCACTTCTTATCAATGGTAACATAAAAATAGGAATTCCTGTTGGGAGTATGTATGAATGTAAATTATCTGAGCTATGCCTAAAACATATGTGATTCATACCATGTGTTTGTTCCCACATCAACACTGAGTCCCAAGATACAATTACCCCTGCCCGCTCCTTCCTACATCATGAGGGCTGTGTTTATACTTTAGACTCTGTAGCTTGGAGAAGAGCCAGGATGTACACACATGCACAATGTGATCACAGATGTTTTCTTACTAAAAACACTCATGTTGCCACATGATCATATGCATTGCACTCCTCCTCTAGTATCTCTCTGTGTGTGTGAGAGAGAGACAGACAGAGAGAGAGAGAGAGAGAGAGAGAGAGAGAGATGCATGTATGTGTGCCTATGTATATGCCCATGCACATGGAGGCTGGCATCAGATGTCCTCATTTCCTTGAAATGAAGCCTCTCACTGAGCATGCTGCTTGCTGACCAGGGAGCCCCAGGCATCCTCCTGCCTCTGTCCTCCACAGTGAAGGGGGGCTCCTAGCATGTGTGGTCATGAAAGACTTTTTGCTTGGGTGCTGAGGATTAAAGTCAGGATCTCTTGCTTCACTACAAGAACTTTTACCCATTGAGTTGTTTTCCCAGCCCTGTTCCTCAAATATATTTCCATTATTAAGGTAAAATTCTTACTTTTTTCCCCTCTTTTTTGTTACTGAGGTTAGCATTGGAGCTTGGGCCCTGGCAGCCCTGACATAACAGGCTTGACCACTGTTTCTCAAAAATCAAATCAAAGAGCCAAATTAATAATGAAAAGCAAGAAAAGGACATCTGTTCAATGTTGCCACAAGAGAGACATAGAGATCTAGTGATCCTCAAACCCATCTTCAGAGTGCTGACATAAGGTTTGCATTTAAGTAGCAGGTCGGAGGTAGGCATAGCTAAGCTGTTGTGCTCAAGGTAGTGTCACGGCCATCAGTGTCTGGGCACCAATCTCTTAAGTGAGGTGGTCTGACAAGTTGCTATCACTGTATGAAGCTCCTCCAGAGTTTTTTCCTTTCTTGGGGAGATGTTTTTCTTTGATTGGCATCAGACTTTGGCTTTTTTCTTAAAACATGAGTTTTTCTGTGGAAATCATGTTTTTTTGAGGCTCGTGTCAATAGTGTGGCAGCCAAAGGAAGTGGCACAGGCATCTCTTTAGAGCATCTTCCTCTCTGTTATTCAGTGTACAATTCAAGGTCTTTCGGATTGTCACTGCATCCATGCAGCCCTCTGGGATTTCTCTGCTGGCTCTTTTTTTTTTTCTATTTTTGTTTTGTCTTTAATTCCTTGTACTTCATTTGTCCACCTACATGTATTCTGCTCTCTGAGATTTGTGCCTTCAACGTAACTGTCAGCACTTGGAGGACAGAAAACAACTGTGGTTCCTTACCTCCTTCTCTTCCCTCCCTCCCTCACTTCCTTCTTTTCTCCTTCCCTCCCTCCTGCCCACCCTTCCTTCCTTCCTTCCTTCCTTCCTTCCTTCCTTCCTTCCTTCCTTCCTTCCTTCCTTCCTTTCTTTCTTTCTTTCTTTCTTCTTTCTTTTTTTCTTCTTTTCTTCCTTCCTCCTTCCTTCCTTCGTTCTCTGCCTTTGCCTTCCTCTTTTCCCTTCTTGCTTCCCTTGGGTACTTCTCTCCTTCCTTCTTTCCTCCTTTACTGTCTTTCACATCCTTGCATTCATAATACTTAATTATGTCCTTATAGGATAGTGAATGAAAACTATCTTTCTTGAGGAAGTTCAAGACACATATTGGAGCATGGCTTTATAACCCTCTAACTTTAGTTGTTGGTACTATAACATCTAAGCTGTTCTGGTCAAGTAAAGTGGAAGAATTTTGAAGAAAATCACAGGAATCCTGAATTCCAATTCTTTTTCCTGCCTGAATCACCCTGAAATATCCTTTTAAAAAATCTTTGCTCTGTCTTCTGTTAAGTAGGAATAATGGCAAATCTTTAGTAATGTCGGGGGTAGGGAGAAGCCAGTGAAACATTTATGAAATTGCTCTTCTAGGCAGAGGTACTTCTCTATTGACAGGTGGTGTAACAGAGAGTAAGCAGGCAGTAAACTTCGTCTTGGCAGGGTGCAGTGAACCCAGTGTCTGTGTAGAAACTGCTGCTCAAAGAACTTTCACAGATCTTTCTTGGAGAAGCAAGTTTAGCTAAGAGAAAATGATGCCTAGATATAAGATGCTTATTAAGGAGCTTGTACGCCTCTTTTTTGCTGGAAATTATGTGCTCTGCCATTGTAGATAATTTTTTTCTGTATTTTCCATTTTATGCTTTTGTGATAAGCCACCATGTGCATTCTGCATGTTCTTCTCCTGTCTGCTCAAATCCAGTTGTTCTCACCTCTTTTCTTCCATTTCCACTGATGAGCCAGGAATACTCAGAGCACTGTGTTTCTATAAATGTGTCATCAGAGACCCTATTTTTCAAATGAGTATTTCAGATTATATTATTTTAGTATCTGCTCTTAAGTTATAAAAAAAAACTGCTGAAGCTAAATAGAAACAAGTAATTTTGACGGCATTAAGTGACCTTAAGTGAAAAGAATAAAATAAGTAATAAACAACAAAAGAAAAAAAATCCTCAAGTTCTTTGAAATGTCTGGTGGTTATGTGAATGGGTTAGAGCTGCACTTTTACCCTACAATATAACAGAAGTAGCAAGTTCAAAACTCATTTTACCAGTGAGAGCCTTAGAAAGGGACAGTGAACTTGCCCAGGTAAAACACCCTCTTCCCGTGGACTCACTTATTGAACAAGTGGTCTCCTATTGTTGGTGTGTTTGTGATGTTTGTGGGGCCTTTGTGAGATGGAGCCCTGCTGCAGGAAGTGTGCCCCTGGGGGGTGGTAGGGTGAGAGGTGTGCCTTGGGGTGTTACAATCAGGCTACCTGCGCTTGTTTTTCTACTTCCTCCTTGCCTATATGATGAGATGACACTACTTTTCTGCTCCTGCCATGCTTTCTCTAGCATAACAGAAACATCTCCTCAAAAGTATAAGCTAAAGCAAACTCTTTCCATCCATAAGCTGCTTCTAGTCAAAAAGTTGAAAATTTTGTCTCAGTCATGAGAAAGTAACTGCTTCAGTTGTCCCTAAGAAGTTTCTTTTGGTCTGTGAAGGATGACTGAAACAAAATCACCAGTATAGTGCTTTTAACCAACTTATTTTGGAGGATTGGTTAGTTTGTGTCTTGCTTCACTGCTGTGTGTCACATGCACATTTGTTCCCTTCCTCTGTGAGTCACCAACATGCCACATCTTGTCTCTGCCATATGCATTCCAAGTGTTACACTGAATGTTGGCTGTAGTTCTAGAATGTAGGCTTCCTAGGGCAAGAACAATTCTCAGTTCAATGCTTCTTGGCTCCTTGTCATCCTTGGAAGCCTAAGACCTTCATTTTTACCACATGAGTTGTTCATAGGCTCCTAGTGTTTTTCATTAGGAGATTAGTTAGTTCTGCTTTCCAGCCTCAGACTGAAATAAATAATTAACAAATGCATTATTGTTAATCAAGGTAAGTTCCATTCATTTTCATTGATAAATAATGAATGGCCTCCCCATTACACAGCCACTGAAGCCATGATTGGTTCAGGCAAGGATCATGTATGGGTGATCCTTTATGGATGGATGAACTAGTTATTAAGTGATAGGTTCTCAATGGAGGAATTATTCCAAGAGCTTCAAAGTGGCACATCATAGATGATTTATTAATTTGTAAAGACAGCACTTTCTTTACAAAATGTTTTGTGGACAGAGCCTTAATTATGTCATTATAAAATATCGGTCTGCCAACATCACAGACTTCCTGAGATGATGCATACTGCGTTTGTTTCCTAAGAAGCTCTTCTGACCTGAATCTAGTCATGAGAGAAAATGATTTCATTGAATTCTTTGTGACACCTGGCCTGAAAAACACAAGTGCACTGAGAGCCTGATCTGAAGTAAAGGAGACCAAACAGACACGCCACTTCAGTTTGTGAACTTTTAATGAAATTGGAGTAAAGACTGTCAGCGATTGATGAAAAGATTCCTAGGATTAATGGTGAAATATGAGAATGAAGGGATCTAGCTATAATTGAAAATGCTCTGAATTTCTTCATTGGGATAATTGTATTGAAAAATTTGGAATTTTTAATGAGATGCATCAGGGGAGATTGGAGGTTTTGGCAACAATGTACTGTTGGTGTGATTGCAGTAACTAATAGAATTCATATAGATAAAGCAATTTAGTAGTATGTTGGCTACTGGTGAATCTAGGTGAAAGAAATGTGAGTAGAATTTAGTTTTCACTTTTTAAAACTTTTTATTTCTAGGTGTTGTGTGACCTCCCTTACTAATAGCTCCTTGGGGAGTGTCGTAGTCAGCCACATACCACTGGTTTAATCTTCAAACCAGGCACAATTTTGGGGAAGAAAGTATTTATTGAAACTACAGATTGAGGGGAAATTCTGTAACAGTGAAAGAGGCTGGCCCTCTTTCACAGATCTAAGCAGAGACAGAAACCCATCACCAACACCACACACAGAACAATAAACAAGCAGGAGGGCCAAGGAGAGAATTTCTTCTCCTTTATATAGGCTTAGGGTGCGGTCTTGGAGCCCTATCCCAGACTTAATGGCTTCCTGAGTCTCTGGAATTTCCTTACTGCACTGCCTACACAGGAACGGATGTTTACTTCTAGCTTCTTTGAGCTTCTTTATATCCTGCCCACTACTGAGAGGCTGCCTTCCTGTAAACAACCTCGGAGACCCACCCAAGATTACTTGAAAGGTCAAGTCGACAACAAAACTTAACCATCACAGTCCACCCCTTGTCACCTTGACATCAAACCATATATCCTGACATCATACTTCCTAAATAAAGATAGTAACGTGATCATAATTCTGCCTAACATGGTAAAACTGTCTCACATACAACTGGAAACACATAATCTCCCCCTAACACAAGGCAAGTTCCCTTAATTTAAGAGTTCTGGAAACCAAAACAAGTTACATGCTTTTAACACATAATGGCACAGAGCAAACATTTCCAACTGCTATGAGGCATAACAAGGAAACACTGGGCCAAGGCAAACTCAACAAACATCAGCAAACATTCACATCTGCAGTTCAAGTCCCATAGCACAACCAGTGACTGACAGTCTACAGGTTTTCCGATTCTGTCCCTCCAGCTTGGCTGAGTAACTGGGGAAACTTCCATCCCAAGCCAACAGCTCTCCACGGTAGCCCTTGCTAAGTCCTGGTATGTCCAAAATGTCTTCGGGTCTCCATTGCAAACCACGGTCCACCTTCTAAAGGCTTCACTTGCCAATCAGGGACCACACACCCTGTTCCAAATACCGCATCTCAGCAGCAGCTCCTGAAACTGTGTGCACTTCATGACCCACTCCATGCATGCAGCCCCTAGTGAGTAACCCTTTCTCTAGTCAGTAACCTTCTACACATGATCATGCAAGTGACTTATT
The DNA here is from genome assembly GCA_004024765.1 of Zapus hudsonius. NCBI lineage: Eukaryota > Metazoa > Chordata > Mammalia > Rodentia > Dipodidae > Zapus > Zapus hudsonius. The sequence goes on along the minus strand of PVHP010006392.1, from coordinate 42,616 downwards.
TAACTCTGGGGGGGGGGGGATAAAATACAGAGCAGGAAAGTGGGATCGAGTTCTAATGTGAAGAGAAATGTTTTAATGAGAGGAGGAAGGAAAGGTAGAGGGAAATTGATCACAGATGGATGAAAATATCTTTTAGTTTATTTTAATAAAAAATTAAGGTGAAGTATGAACTAATAAGTATAAGTGAAGGCTTCTCTATGCCTCAGTATTGACACTTCTTTTCTATCACCTTTAGTTAGTGGGGTAGCAGGATTTGGCCAAAAGTACATCTCAGACAGACAGGCTGTTGGAAATATTCTGACTTTATTTCTCTCACATGCTATATATCTTGGTTCGAGGCCTTTGTTTTATATTCTTTTCTCATGTAATTCCGGGGGGGGGGGAATCACTCCCCTGTAATTCTGCTGTAATTCTGGCTCTGCAAATTATGATTTTCTATGTCACAATAGTTCCTCAATATAAGCATTGATCATATATCATAATGATGGAATGAATACAAATGTCTTATGAAAAATAGCATCTTATGAATGGTTCATTCTTGCTTTTGTTTTTGGTGTCCCCCACTGGAATGACAGGGCAGCTATTCAATGAGCTTCTGGGACATTCTTCTGCCTCCCATCTCACTGTCTGCATGCTGGGATTTCAAAAGCCCACCCCAGCATGCTGCTTTTCTGAGGGGATCCACACTCATCTATTCTCTCATGAGCCATCCCCATTCTACCAATGTTGAATTCACTAAGTCTACTCAGTCTTTCCTTCCCTCAAATAAGCTGCACGAAAGCTTTTATCACAGACGTTATTTCTAACTGAAGCCAGGTGTAGACAATAGGATCTCTTTTCTTAGGCCTGAAGAGTGTGGGAACGGTTGTTACTTCTATGACTACTTTATTAGAGTTCCTGTGATATCTAGAACATATATCAGACAAACCATCAGGAGAATCTTCCTAATTGTGATTTGGCCTGTGGCCGGTCATTTATCCATCAGGCAGCGGGCAGAACTGTAGTGAGAGTATGTTAAGATCTGTTGGTAAAACTAGGATTCTCTTGGGTGGTTCTAGGACTGCGCTCTGGATAACAAGATAACCTGTAATAAATCTGATGACATTAAAATGGCAGATGAGAGTTTCAGAGAAGGGTTTCTGTGGAAAGTTCAGATATTTGAACCAAGATACCAAGAAGACACTGGAGCCAGAAGAGGGGTGTTATTCTTCATAATGACAACTAAAATGTATATTCAGCATTTAGAGGAGTGTTATTCTTCATAATGGTGACTAAATGTATATTCAGCATTTACTATAAAAGTGAGGTTGGGAAGCAGTGGGATGGTGACCCTGCAAAAGTATTGAGCCTTAGGCTGGAACTTACAAGTTGCATCAGCCTAATATAAGAAACTGAAGGCAAGAAGCAGTTCCAACTCCAAAGGTAAAAGGAGACTGGAAACCAGTTGATGTCTAACAAGTACGGGCTGGTTGCACTCCATAATTACTTGTTTCAGTGTGTAGCTTAGGATAATTCTATGACTTTAGAGTCTCTGTTCTTAGATATCTCAGTGACTTAGGGCAGAGGCAGTTGGTATACTTTCTGCTTCAGTAAAGTGCAGAAGTTGGAGACCTGATTATATCCTGTCTCTCTGCTGGTACCCCAAGGGAATGCTTAATGATGCTTACCTCAAGAAGAAGAATAATTAACAATAGCTATAATATGCCTATTAATTTATAGTTACTGGTTGCCATAATTAATGCCATTTATGAAAATCATCATAATTATAGCACTTCACAATTTACAAAGTATGTTCCCATCCATTTTCTTATCTGAATCTTGTAACATCCTTCTGGCTTAGGCAGGGCATGGGATGTTCTCTATGGCCCAGGGAATAATTTAGCCAGAATGCAATCTATTATATTGTGATGCCAATACAGTGCACAATCTATGTATAATTCATATATACATATATTCATATATACATATATACACATATATGTAAAAATTTGTCAAGTTCATGCTTATACTAATGTTTAGGTCTGCAAACATGAAAATGAAGTTTTCCTGGTTCTCAGTAACCTTTGATAACATGTCCTGCATTTTGCTACCACTTATTACTCAGAACCTTCACCTGCATTTTATATTTTATAGCAATATTTCTCCTTTTAATTCTAATTTTCATATTATTAATGTTCTTTGGGGAAAAGGTGAGATCTCCTCTGATAGAAGGTTTAACATATTGAAAATATCCATTCTCCTATCAAAGACTCATTAACCTTAAAGTTTTAGTCACACTGGAAACTCGGGTTCTGAGAAAAATACAAACTACTTAGTGTATCATGTTTTTTTAAGTTTTGGCTGGGGCAAGGGTGCTAAAAGGAATATTCCCACTTCACTGACCAAACCTGATATCAGCCTGATGTAACTGTGCACTCTTGAGTGTACACACATTTACATGTACCCCAATCTATTTCAGACCATAGTGCTCACTATTTCCTATTGTACCTCAAATTGCTTTTACTAAAACTATGGTAACATCGAAAAGGTATTTGTACACTTACACAATTCAGGGAAGATTCCAGGGTAGTGGGGAACAAAATAGATAGCATCCTTTCTCTCATGAAATTTATATTATTCTAGAAAAGAGGAACCATTCACAGAGAGATGCCTATACAATACAATGGTTAGATGCTGACAGATATATTAGAAGAGTAAACAAACAGGTTGATGGTATAAGTAACACAGAGGGGTCATAACAAAAAATCCAGAATGAGAAAAGTGAGGTTTCCATTTTAGATAATGTGATAACAGGCATCCATTTTTGGAGGGCTTCAAAAGGAGGATACCACTTGACCTTGGGAAGCCAAGTGGCTATCTAGATTTGGCCTAAAGGAGTTGATGCATGACTTTGTAGACAACTGAGACCCACATGCCTGGTGTAGATCCAGTTCCAGGGGACATTAGAGCCCTTGCTTTCTGAATTTGCATGAGACCATCAACATTACCATCATATAGAGATGTAAAGAAGTTCCATGACTCAGGGAATGTGGCTTGGTGGCAAAATACTAAGAAACAAAGAGCTGGCAGTCTTAACTTAGCAGTGACATGTGTTTGTTCTCTTGTCATTTGTTCACTCAAAGAACAAATTTACTGATAGGCTTTGATGCTAGCTTGTCAAGGAGCCCTCTACTTTTTTGGTACTGTGTATAGATTAGTTTCCTGCCTGATACCTTTTTAAAACTCGTAAACATACTAGCCATAGTATTTGTCCAATAGAGTTAATAGATTATAGTAAGAACCCATTCTTTCTTTCTTATTTGGGATTGTTCAAGATAAATATATGGGCTTCTTGCATTTTGCATACTGGGTCATTTTCACCTTGTTAGAGGAAACATTTTTGCTCCCCTCTGCTTTGAAATCCTTGGTTGACCTCTCTTTATGTCTCCTTCCCTTGAATGTAGGCTAACAGCTTGTTTTTCCCAAGTCTGTTCACAGAATACTGTGTGATGGTGCTATCACTCTCTACTCTCCTCTCCCTGACAGTGAGTGCAGATGACAAGGAATGCTGACGTTTGAAATGCATAGCTCCCTGCTTCATCACCAGGCTCTTTGCATCTCTGTGACCAGAGCTCTGCTGGGCTTCTTTCTGCTTAATGTTTTACATGTATTGTTTGGTCTTTTCTCTCCCATATATATACCTGTTGCAATTAACTTCTGGTTAGTAGGGAAAAAACACTCCACCAGAAGCACTTTATGGAATGAAAAGGTTTGTTTTGGCTTACTATTATAAGGAGACGTTTCCTCATGTCAGGTAGAGCATCACACATCAGGGTGTCATATCTTGTCACATCAGCAGAGAGGAAGCAGCAAGAGTGAGCTAGCTAGCTCTGGCAAGGGGGACTGGACTATAAAATCCTCAATTCCTCTCCCAAAGACATGCCTTTTTCAGAAAGGCACCACTTCCCAAAGGTTCCATCAGAGAAGGATTCAGTCTGAGTCTTAATCACAAACACATGAGGCTCTGGGGGACACTTTACATTCAAACTGCTAGAACACCTGATAATCACTGACCCATGCTCTCATGCTGATTTTTCTTTAGGGACCCCTCCCCCCTTTTCCCTTTTCCTACTCCAGTAAAACATCATTCTTCTATGCAGTTGTTTCTGGATATAAAGATTCCCCAGTTAGTTCTGTCCCTAAATTAAATTAGAGATGGGGATTTTTAAAACACACACACATAGGCACACACACACACACACACACACACATATATATATATACACACACACACACATATATATATATATTATTTCCAAAAAGTGTCTAAGTAAATATACAACTTGAGCAAAAACATTTCATATTTTCAGTTTTCTCATCTGTCAAAAGGTGTTAATTCCCCTCCCCCTTTCCTTATTAAGATTTTTGATGAATGCTTTACAAAAAGTAACATGCTAGAAAACTTGAAAAACGTCTAATCAAAACATGAAAAAAAATTGAACTCATGATATTATCTATAGAAATGTACTCATTTTTAATCTATGTGTCGTTTTTCTCAGGGAAATCCTGGAGGTAAGACGCTGGAAGAGAGACGTTCCAGCCTGGATGCAGAGATCGACTCCTTGACCAGCATCCTAGCTGACCTTGAGTGTAGCTCTCCCTACAAGCCTCGGCCCCCACAGGTTGGTGTTGTCCATAGGTCTGTCCCTGAGGAGATGATGCACAACTCTATGGACACATGGATATAGATTGTATGTGGTGAAGATCCAGCTCCATCAAAAATTAGCTCATGCTGGCTCAGTTTACAGGAGACTTCAGATCCCATGAAAGATGCCTTAAGGTGGATTTTTGAATAAACTCCAGGACTCACTCAGCCCCAAATATCTTATTCTCTCTGCAAGTTCTTTTCTTATTCTTACGTTATCCTTTCCTAATTTTGAAAAAAAAATTCTTTGAGACAGGATTTCACTATGTAGCCAAGGCTAGCCTCAAACTCCCAATCCTCCTGCCTTAACTTACCTAGTGCTAGAAATGCAGCATATTATGGGCCTGTGCCACCACACCAGGCCCAATGTGTCTTTTTACTTACAACATGTGCTAATTAACTGGCACCAGGGCCACCACCTTGTGGGTCTGGCATATGCGGGTACTGGGGAATTGAGCCCAGGGCCTTAGGTACTGGAGGCAAGTGCTTTAACCACTGAACCATCTCTCCAGCCCCCTGTATATTTTCTTAGACTTCTGACAGTGGGATCCCCAGGCTTCTCCCCTCTTCTTTCTGAAGGTTGTGAATAGTTTGCAATGGTACCCACGCTCTGAATGTAAGTTTCTCCTCAAATTCACTGGAATTAAGTGACAGCATTGAATGTGTTTTAAGTGCAAATGGTTCCTTGCAAACAGTTTTTGTTTTACTTATCTTGGAGCTTGGCTTTCCCTCCTCCCCCGCATTTAGTTTATCTGCATTCTGGGAGCTGATATTCCACAATTAGTTATCATCTCCTGCCCGGCTCAGTCTTGAAAGGGTTGTGCCAAATTCAATTCAGATCTCACAGGTCCCAAGAAGGCAGGCATCAGAGCTCTAGATGCAAACATTTGGAAGAGCGCATTTTGTCCTTGGGATGGTTGACTCTGTTGTCCTGGGTGCTCTTCCAGCTAACGGCACAGCTCACACTCAGGTCAGCTCTAGTCAGAAGCAGCAGCCCCTGTAATGACAAGGGGATCCTTTCTGCAGTCTCAGCTGTCAATCATTTCACCCCTTAACTGCCGGAATGCTTTTAGCACTTTCTTCTTTAGACATAACACCATTACCTTCTCAAGACATATAATGGGGTTGGCAGCTCTGTCTGTACCACAGAAGAGCTCTTCTGTGGATTTCTGTGCTCTTGGCTTCACCAAACCTGTTAGCAGTGAAATGTCCTTTATTCCTACAGGCATGTGCCATGCTGCTGTCTTGTGTTTATGAGAAACTGATGGGAGGAGGCGGAGAGAGGCTTGTTTTAAGGAAAGTCATGGGACTCAATGGCCATCTTTCAACAGCTCCTTATGTTGTATAAAATAACCTGAGGCTCCTATGGCCAAGGCACAAGGAAGAGAGTAGTGTAGTCTTCTGAGGGTGGTATAACTGGAAAATTCTTCCCAGAAGACAGGAATTCACACAGAAAAAGGCATGTCATTTCATTGTTGGTGACAAGAAGGGAGCAGCCTGAGGCATGGACCGGATGGTCCAGCCTGCCCTTACAGAACTCTGAGCCTCCAAATCTGCAGGGAAAGCCATTGAAAAATAACAGTGACTTTGGGACAGATCTTTTCCTACAGACACGTGGACAAGTTTCTGTACCAGATGAAGATTTTTAGCTTCTTTTGTTGTGAATAAGGAAAACTTGAAGGTTCTGAAGGAGAACGCTAAACTCCATCCAGAACAGGAACATAAGAGAATACTAATCTTGAAATGGGGAAGAGAGATGGGCCCATCTTCTAGAAATATTCCCCAGCAAGCAGTGCTTACTTTATATCATGTGATGTTCAGCAGCTTGACAATTCTACCCAAGAAAATAAATGTCCTATGTCTAGTTTCTCAGGACAGTAAGGCCATTGACTTCCTCCCCTGGGCTCAGGTACATTGTGCCCAGATACTTATATGTCCTTGTTTATTTTTTTTTTAAGCTATGGTCTTTGTGTAATCATTGTTTTCTATCCCTTAAGGCTTATAACTGAATATGTATGGGGAAAATTATACTGTGAGATTTCTATGTACTGTAGCCTTCATTCCTTAGGGCTTGTGCCTACACATGCCGCCCATAAACCACTACATCTTAATAGGCTTATTCAGCAGTGATGTTATTGCTTGAGCAGTCCCACTCTGCACACAAATTCCGATCCACTGGTGTGCATGCAGCAGTTTACTAACTGAGAATCACTTTCACACAAAAAACAACTCACTAGAGCCCTGACATATACCGATGGTGTGTTTATTTCACAGACAGAGAAACTGAGACTTAGTAGATAAATTGTATCTGTTTGACCATACATCTACTACTGGACCTTGAGCTTGGACTTTAAGTTGAAAAAACAGATTAAAGACATATATAATATAAAATAAAAGTTTACCATTGGTAAAAAGTATAAAGTCAGTCATGAGACTTGTCCCTTGGGAACAGCTGTCCCATAAAAAGAAATATTTGTATGAGGTGTAAAGGATGAACCGGATGATTCTTGAGTTCCCAAGTCAGTAGTTGACCCGTGCTATTCTTTTAAGTTATTCTGATTTAGGCAAGCAAGAGTGAATTTGGAGCTATAGCTCATCCTTCTGAAGTATGCTCACTCTGGTGGAACTGAATCCGATGTGTTAGCATTTATTGGCTAATGTAATTATATACTGAGAACAATAATCACACACTTAAAATATTAAAATACGTGCCAAGAGAAGATGATGTCTGCCCTAGATGGTGTTGTGTTGTAATTAAAAGGTACTTCAAACGTCCTCCAAGTGTAGAATGTTTATATGTAACTTCTATGGTTTCTATTTTTGAGGTAAAGTGAATTTCAGATTTCAAACCTGGTGAGTCACCTGACCATCTGAAGTAGGCTACTAGGTCTGTGGTTCCTCACTCATCAAGTGCGTGAATCACCTTGGTTTGGCTGCTTTGACTCATGCATGGTCTTGGAGAAAACCATGTATGTGTGGAAGGTCTGTACAGGAAGATGTCCCAGGGAGCTCCAGTCAGATCACCACTCAAAACATGTCTGAGCACCTCAAAGTGGACATTTTATGGAAGCATTTTTGTCCTCCTTTTGCCCAGGGAAATACCTCCCAATGTTCTGTTTACTTACTTATCCCCGACAACATAGCTTAATTCTACATATTTATCCATCCCTTTATGTAATTACATAACATGGATTAGATATTGGAAATAGAAAGGTTATTGCCAACATGGCCTTGCTCTGGTCCAGAGAATTCTTAGTCTTATAGAAGTCATATGGACATAAATTAGCAACAGTGACACAGAAGAAGGGCCTTGGTAAAATGCTCTTTATATTATCACATGCCTCACCATATGTTAAAATTGTTCAGAGATTAAAAACCTAAAAATCAGAATTATACTTTATGCTTTCCAAAGTTAGGGAGGACCTCTTAGAAAGGCAGCAATCTTGATGCCCTGGCTGTATGTATTTTCAGAAGGCAGTGTTATCACAAATGAGAAAGTCCAAGAATTCTGAAGAGACATGCATTCTGAGAGAGAGAGTGAGAGAGAGAGAGAGAGAGAGAGAGAGAGAGAACATGAGCGAGCTCCCAGTTTCTACCTGTTCCTAACATCCTTAGAATTCACTAAATGTTAAAGGTGATAGGATCGAGGGGAAATTTTTGTTTTAGTATTATTTAACCTTTGACTCAGATCTCTTAACCTCTGTGTAATTTCCTCATTGATAAATCATGTATTTCAATATAATGAGGTGGTTCTTGGTGAGCTCTTGGATAGAGGTCACCAGAAAGTCCAAGATGTGATGAGAAGACTTGAACTTCCAATTGTGTTTTACTGTCTGAGGAAGGGATTGAATAGCTAATAGCTGTGTGATGAAGACTGGAAATGTCCCTGATGACTGAGTTGAGGTAGCTTCCTAATTCGTGCTTGGAAGATGACTTACCTCACCTGCACAAGAACATGGGGCCCTTTTAGACTTTAGATCTGTATAGCTCTTCATACAGCTACACATCTGTTACCCTTACCATATCCTTTATGGCACACTGATAAATGCAGGCAGCTGCTGCTTTGAGTTTCCCAAGCCATTCTAGCAGATAATCAAACCTGATAATTTGCTCGTATTTCCAAGTTGGAGACATGCAGAAATATAAGTAGCCAGGTAGCTCACTTCTGGAGGACATTATGGGGGACTGTAGGATGGGCAGTGATTCCAGGGACATAGTGTCAAAAGTCATATGAGTTGGTGTCAGAGAACTGGCCAGTGTGTTGGATGTGATGTAAGTGGTACAGAGAAAACAAGTGAGTTCACTGATAGGAACGAGTCCCCATGGCCAGTTGGGATTCATTTCAGTGCTGTGTTTGAAAACGTGCATGGAAACTATAATCCATCCCACTTTTCTCAAGAGTATCATAGTGTTCTGAGGCTTCATGTATAAGATGGTGGATCATAGCAACAGCCTATATACTCCTTCTCATGTTCTTTGGGGATTACTAGCTTGTGTCCGGAGTTTACTTTTTTTAAAAATATTTTATTTATTCATTTTCAAGCAGAGAGAGAGAGAGAGAGAGAGAGAGAGAGAGAGAGAGAGAGAGAGAGTGCACCAGGGCCACCACCTTGTGGATCGGCTTATGTGGGACCTGGGGAATTGAACCCAGGGCCTTGGGCACTGGAGGCAAGTGCCTTAACCGCTGAGCCATCTCTCCAGCCCCGGAGTTTACTTTTAAGGTTAAATTATTTTGAAGGTTTGAATTGACCCTTTTTACTTATCCTGTAAGTGAAAAAATTTACCTCAATACTACAGACAAATGCAATTATTTTAACTTCTTGGACAGGACTGAAACCAAAATCCCAGCCCTTTCCTCTCAGAGTTCTTTCAGAGAGTACTAGGCTGTAAAGCAACCAGACACATTATTTCAAGGGCGTATACACTGTATTGAAGGCTTTTTATTAAGAATGCATGTGGCTCTAGGGCTGGAGTGTAGTAATCAGGGGGGAGTCTATGGTGCCCTGCATCTTCCCTTCTCTTCTCCTCCATGTTCTAGCTTGCAAAATCCACGAGCAGCTGCAGGGGAGATTAATTAGTAATTAAAACTTCCATATTTCTTAGTATTCACTGCTATACCAACCTGTTGGCTGCTGGGAGATGAAAGCTGCAGCATGCAGCTGTGTGGGATGAGACACTGTCGCTTCAGACAGGACACTACTATGTATGTAGGTGGGGAGGTGTTTATTTTTCTCTTGCTTCTTGAGAATTGAGAGAGGAATGGGGTATTATTCAGTTGGAGAGAGAATAGTATGTCATTTTCCTCTTGACAATAAAACTTAGGAAATTTTATAAAAATTTCAGAGCATACTATGATTTGTTGAGACATTGGGTTTATTTATATGTTTACATTAGCTGTTTACTGTAGCTTTCTTTGAGATTTATGGTAAGAGTTGGAATATTATAAAAACATTATGTGGAACTACTCACTGGAATGTAGTAAAACAAAGGTTAAAAATACCCTTTTTAAAGAAAAAAAGGATTAAATTTTTGCCTTGCCTGTATTTAGAAGTTCTGGGTTATTTTGATTAGGTGGTACTTTCTTGATCTCAGCAGTTAAATACCAATGAGGTGGGGCTGACCAGTGGTTCCCTGACTCTGATTTACATGCCATGAGTTTGGTGGCAGCTAATTAGTTTTTAGATTGTATATCATTGTATCTCTATAACACACACACACACACACACAATCTTTCTTTTTAAAGGCGATGTTTGTGTTTATGATATATGTAACTGACATAACCAACAAGTTTCAGAATGGAAATTTAGCCCCCAAATCAACCCTGCATTGCACTGTACAAAATGTTCACCCAGGTCCTAGTATATGACTGTTTGCTCCCAGCAGTGAGAGGGAGAGTTGGGGCTGAGCAGGAGCTCCATAGAGTACCATGAGCACTCACTGTGCTCCTGCTTCAGAGATGGGGTACCTTCTGTGCTCCCTCAGTTCTCACCCCAGAGGTGACCGCCTTTACTGTGATGTTTGCTGGACCTTGATGAGTCCTTGGCTCAGAATGATCTTGTTACATTATAGTGAATCACTCAATCCGTCCTTGGTTTAAAAAGAAACACACAGAGCTGCCTCTTGAGTGTTTCTATTTTATAACAGCATCTTAGTGGAAATAATTAGCCCTGTGTCCATGCAGAAGCACATCACATTTGCAAAATTAAAGAGTGTTCTTGTCAGGACTGGTTTCTGTATTTCTTTCTTCCTCTCCCACTGTTTAAACATCTATTTTGGTAGTACCCTTGCTTAGAAATCCCAGGATCCGTTTTTTTTTTCTTTCCTTTATTTTTTTAATTTAAAAAGCAATTTAAAAAAAAGCAAGTCCAGATTTTTGTTGTTAATATTTTTTAAGGATGATTATAGTCAGCCATGGGAAACATAACATATTACTGTATTGTAAGAGAACATGCCATATCACGGATAGTCTCGGGTCATCATTTTGTGTATTTTTACACCCATTTTTATTTGGCTCATAGCCAAAGTAAAGTATGATGATGATAATGATGGATTCTAAGGATTCCATAGGCAGAAGATGGGAACTGTTTCATCGTCAACCTATGAAACATCATGGCATGTTGAGGAACTAGTTGGTTCTCTATACAAAATATCACAGTGGGGTTTAACTGTTAAAGTTATTTTCACACTATAGGAAGATTATCAGGAAAATTTACCACATCAAACATTTTGTTTGGGTGGATATATTTCAAATATGAAACTGTAGTTTGTTATGGTTCAACATTTGAACATAATTTCCTTCTGAATATATGAACTGGAATTGCAATAAAAAAGCAACATATACTATTATTAATTCAGTAGTGTGTTATATGTTTTAGTTAACAGTTTTTATGTGTAAATGGGGAGCCATTTGTAGATTTTGAAATTTCTTATTCCATTCTGGTTTCTGTGTCAGCATTCAAGTATGCATGGAAGCCACATTGGCATACTCTGTTTCAGCGTGTAGAAAATGAACTGTATTTTTATTGTACTGAATTAATCATGTATAAAGTGAAATCTCTAGACATATTACCTCACAGAAGATAGTTTATAATAATAATGTAAATTATAAAATCCCTTAGGTTTGAATCCCAGAGCAATGGACATAATAAACACCAGATTATGAATACCCTGTGTCCGGTGTAGTATTCATCTCCAGGCACACACACACACACACACACACACACACACACACACACACACACAGAGCACACAGCACACAAATGCACACATCATTTACAGTTGTGTTTGCTGAATAAAGACATTGGAGTTGTCATCCAATCTGGAAATTCAATAGTGAGTTGGTGTGGAATTTGTACATGACAAAGCCACATCTTTATGATTTTTATATAATGAACATGTCTTTACACTAATAAAAGATTTTGGATAGAAGGTAAATCATTATTTTACAGAGGCAACCTAATGTGAACTGATCTATCTAAGTTTTCTGGTTTTTTCTACTGTATTGTTTTTTGACATTTGAAGGCAGTAGGCTTTGTTGAAAATATAAAGTTATCATAAGTTATAAATTCAATATTATGCCCATTCTCTTGTTATTGCAGTGACATAAGAAATAAACATCACATCTTCTTTTTGTGTGCATGTGTTCTCTACAGAGCAACATTCTGTTGCTATTTATGAAACAGTGTTTAATATGATTCTTGAATTGATAGAAGAGAAAAACTTAACTGACAGATTAATTGATTGGTCATTTTGGCAGAAGCATATAAAATAACTCCTTATAGAATTATCATGTTTCATTTGCATAGCATAATTACCATAAAATTCTGCTTTTTAAGAGTCTCTAAGATTGTCTCTTTCCTTCACTTAATCTTTTTTTCTTTTCCTGCTAGTTCCTGACCTAGTGTTGCTAACGTGATGCATTGATTTCATATTTGTGCATATTAATTTCAAAATTAACTAATTGCCTAAATCTAATCCAGTATTTTAAAATTGTAATTATCTTTATGAACATATATATGCCTTTGGATGACTTTAAAAATAAGGAAGCTACAGCCTTTTGCAGATAAGAGAATTGAAACCTAAATGGATTCTTTGCATATATTGACGGTCAGCACTGAATCCATTAAAGTAACTTTTTGCTAGTGCAAGTAAAATATATCATTCAAGGATAGAATATTGTGATTCTTTGAAGCAATATAATATATGACAGAAGTTTCTTGTAGCCCGTCATGCAAGCCCACAACCTGAATCATTTGCAAATTTTCTTGAACTCTTTCTAATCTCATGTTGATGTTGTATTGCTCCCAGTAAAATAATAAAAACATTAGTTCTTAGGTGCTCTTAGGGATGCTCAGCTGCAACCACCCAGCTGACACATAATCACTGATTATCAATTGAAGACAAAGTAGTGTGGAAATTTAATAAAGATGTCTCAAAGACACTTCTTGTTCATTGCTTGAAAGAGGCAATATTTTAAATAGAGGAAATAATATACACATCACTCAGATCAGTACATTCAAAGAAATTCCTATAAGGATCCAAGTTGGTTCTTTTTTGTATTTAAAAACTGATCCTAAAATTCTAGGGCTCATTTAAGTGACCGTGAAATGCAAAATGACATAAAGATGTAGAAAATGAGAAGAATCATATTTTCTAATTTCAAAATTTACTACAAAGCTTTATAAACTAAGCAAAAGGTTGCCTTTTTAAGGGTATTATGATGCCTATAGCAGGATTAAGTATTCAGAAAAAAAATCCACTATGTTATCATCAACTGATTTTTAAATATTGAGCAGATACTGAAATGTGTAAAGGTTCATTTTTTTTTGTTTTTAACAAATGATGTAGGGACAAGTAGATATTCATAACTAAAACATTGACGTACAAAACCTCTCTTATATCACTTAGGAAATGAAATTAAAGTGGAAGAATGGTACAAATATAAAAGTTAAAGCTATAAAACCTATACAAGAAAATATAGAAGTGATGTTCATGGCCTTTGATTAATCATTGATATAGCATGTTAATCACACATAAAAAATAAATAGACCAAACTTCATGTAAATTAAACAGTTATGTTTCAAGTGGCATCATCATGAAAGTGAGCAAGCAATCGCTAGAATGGAAATGACTGTTCTCAAGTCATACATCTGACAAAGATTTATTTTTCTAAAATGCCTGAAGATGGTTACAACTCAAGGGGGGAAAAAGATAAAGAACCCAATTAAAAGTTGGACAAACAATTTGAATAAACTCTTCTCCAAAGAATAAAAGTAACTAATAATCATAGGGAAATATTTGATATCATTCTTCATCAGGAAAATGCAAATCAAAACAACAGTGAGATAGCACTATCATCAACTGTAAGCGTTGATTATCAACATCGTCATCTTCATTATCTCAGATAATGACAAGTGTTGGCAATCAGATAGAGGAACTGAATGGTTTGCTGTGGTGGTAGATTATAAAATGCTGGACCACTTTGGAGTCAGTTAATAGCTCTTCAAAGGATTACATATTTCCCACACCATCAAGCAAATCCACAGATACAGAAATATCTGTGTGCATCTGAGATGAGCAGAAAATGGAATAACTGCTGTGTGTAGCACATTTCATTCATGAGTGATGAAAATATTTGGGAAATAGTGGTAATGGTTGTGTAATACCTTGAATATTCTTAGTCCCACCAAATTGGACATTTTCAAAGAGATATATTTTATGATATATGAATAAACTCCACATAATTTTTAAATACATGAATAAAAAAGCTACTTGGTGTTTCCAGAATGCCTAATGAAATTGGGAATCACATCACTCTAATGAAATACCTAGTATATTGGGGAGAAATGCAGTGACAGTTCTAGTGAGGAGAATTGGGACCAAGGGCTAAGTATATATAGGAAATGCATACTTCTTAAATATTTTTATTTATTTTCAAGCAGAAAGACAGGAGAGAGACAGACAGAGAATGGTTGCTACAGGGCCTCTAGCTTCTGCAAATGGAATCCAGATGTGTGTGCCACTGGTTTTACTGGGAAATCAAATTCTGGTCCTTTGGTTCTGCAGGCAAATGCCTTAACCTCTGAGTTTTCTCTCCAGCCCTAGGCTGCTGCTTGCACATGAAGACAAGCAGTTGCCTGGGTGGCCATGGGGGCTGAGGGCCCCTCTGCTCCTACCTGCTGGGACGAGTCTGAAGGAAGTCTGAAAAGAGATCCCACAGCTGTGCAGTTCCAGATGCAGATGCTAGAGTATGCGGCAGCCAAGGAAGGCCACCAGCACCATGAAGTCCAGAGATTTACCTAAGAGTAATGGCAGTTGGAGTTCAATGTAGAATGTCTTTAAGAGCATGACAAATTTTACTTCACTGGGGGCATTTGAAATGGTTCTGTAAACCTTAGTATTCTGAGTTAATACCATAGAGTTGACATGTAGACCACATGGGGTGATAAGTGTGTGAACACAGCCTATTTTGTCATCATTATCAAATGGATTTTGACAATAATGATTGGCAAGCAATTCTGGCAACCAATAGGATCATCAATGTGAATGGCACTGAGTTTTCATAGCATTATCATTCTTAGTTTAAGAATTCTTATTCTTGAAGTTTTCTGTTCCCTGCTATAAAACTTGGAAGGACAGAGGACTATAATTCTGTTCCAGGCCTCCAATGACCATTTCTCTGCCTCCATCATGGCCTTTCAGCTTATTGTGACAGGTGTTGTAGAATTTCATGTATCAATGGCAATATAGACAAGAACTTCAATGACCCGAGGATATGGCCTTTTTGAATAGTAATAAAACTCACATTAACACTGACAGGGTAATCTGAAACACCGAGGATCAAGGAAAAGACTCTATCTCCTCAGCACTTTAAAGACTATGACGTTCTTTACAAAAAAGAAGAAACTCAATTAGACATCTAAATATTCTTTCAGGTGTCAGAGAGGTCTAGAATTTCTAGGATTGGCTAAGACATTTAATAGGTAGTCACTATCTCTTTTTCACTTTCAATATTATAAATTGCACTCATATACTTAGATGATCTTTCATACCTATAATGGTTTTGATATGTCTTTCTCAATATTTAAAAAAAAGTGCGCTGTGGAGATGGTTCAGCAATTAAACATGCTTGCTCACAAAGCCTGACAGCCTTGGTTCGATTTCCCAATACCCATGTAAAGCCAGATGTGCAAAGTGGCACATGCATTTAGAGTTCATTTACAGTGAGAATTCCTGGCTTCCCACATGCTCACTCTCACTCATATTCATCCTCCCCCCTCTTCCCACAAATAAATATATAAAATATTTTAATCCATATTGATATTCTTTTTGTGCATTTGATGTTTTGCTTTAGAAGATGTCTTAAGATCGGGTTGCAGCTGGTGGCAGTCATAGTCATAAAACAGAAGCAACTATTTTCAAATTAAAGGACTAACTCATGTTATCAAAGATAATTTGAATCCAAGTTCACCATGCTTCGGATGATTTTTAAACCTCATACAGTTTTTAAGAGTATTGAAATGTATCAGCAATTAAAATAATGGATTGTAGGACCAGAGTACTTGGAATTCAAGTCTTAACTCTCTGATTCTAGATGTTACTTGGGATAAATGACTTAATGGTTTTGTGCCTGAGCTGTTTCATCTCTTTAATGAGAGATAATTATAGTATCTATCTCCTAGAATTGTCGTGAGGACAATGGTAGCCTGCATGATAGTTTATAATAAGCTTCAAGCCGTAGAGCGCTGAAAACAGTTTGACATATAGTTGGCACTGTATGCATTAGCAAATCTTATTGGTAACTGGATTTTCATTTTTAAGTTATTATTGCTTTTATTTAAAAATATTTATAAATTGAGTGTATGATATTCCATTGAAGTCTCTGAAACAGTTTATCTTTTCCTTTGAGCTGGGCATCATTCTTACAATTGCCAAGGGCAATGTGACTGTCCCTCCACTTTGCCCTAAGCCTTTGGTTACTCCAGTGGTTTGTAAGCTTGGGCTCAAGAGCCAGAACTTATCCTCTCATCTTACCAATGTATGAATTACCACCATTTGTTTATGTAGATTGCCAGGTAATTTTTCTGATGAGTGAACAAAATTGATTTAAAAACAAAAATCATGACACAAGATTATGTACCTGCAGGTATTTAATTGTCCTGTCATTTGCCTATTTGTATAAATTATTATTGTCCTAGTTCACCTGCCCAGAGACTAAAACAAGTATACCCGTCATGAATGTCTGTCTGTTCAGGGTGCCATGGACAGATTGTTGAGTATGGATTTCTAGCCTTCACACTCTCTCCCTCAGTGGGTGTGGATTGGGGTTCAGCAATCGGTATTGCTAAGAATATTTTCTAAAGAGACCACACATTGAAAACCCTTCAAAAGGGCTTATCAGTCACACTCCCTTCTTTTCCTCCCTCAACTACAGATCCCTAAGGCTTGTTCTGCATTCAGCAGCCAATCCTGCTTTGATGTCCTCACCTATTAATGGAGAAAGCTAATGCAGAGAAATGCCCTTGCCTAGTTATGTACTACATGGGACAGTACTTTACTTTTTTCCTAAACTAGGGAATTACTTACATCTGTAGTTATTTTTTTATTTCAATTTATTTTTATTGTTTAAAAAAATAGTTGTATACATTCATGCATGTATGATGCCTCTTATCATTGGAACACTCCCAATCACTATGAGAAATTATGTACTATATTTCTTGCAAGTCTTGATTCAGAACTTAGATGGAGAAAACTAGAATCCCAATTCTTGGTCATCCCTATTTGGAAATATGAAAGCCAGTTTTTTTTCGCTCTCTGAACCTCTTTTGCATATCCATGATATTAATGTCATTTCTTCTTACTATATATGGTTTTGTGAAAAAAGACATACTGTACATTAAAACACTTTGCACATGTGTTATTCAAATATTAATTTTCATGTCCATCCCATTGATCAGATGCATTCTCATGTTAAACATCACCTGTCTTATGACAGCACATCTTTCCCTGCCCAGCTAAGGTAAATTTTAGGGAGGAAATGGCACAGTGTAAACTACTCATCTTTTACACATAGTACTTTCATTTCCTTCTTAAATTGCTTTTTGTCCTAATCTCTTTCTCCTTGAAATAAACAACTGGAAGCCTATCATTTTGCCATTTTTGTATCTAAACACTTTATTATATATGTCCTATACATTCACTTATAATCATATACATCTGTGTCTTAGCAATGTGCTGATATACATATGCATACATATATGCTGATTGTCTATCTTGATACCCTTTTTTGTGAGATACCCTGCCAGTCACATATACTTTGAATGGTATGAGTGAGTTTCCATGTTGCCTGAAGTTTATGCCCCTTTGTGGCATTGCTCAGGCCAGAGCTTGTGACCAGTGTAAGAGGTGAAATGAAGTCATCAAACTACTTACAGGGTGAAGACTGCCATCTTGATAGGATGGACATAGCTGAGAACCTGGAGCTAAATACCTGAATCTGTCACTTCTTTGCATCTGAGTGAATTAGTGGCAAGGAGTGAGTAATGGTTTACCCAGACTGTAATGTGGAGTGACGTTTCTTGGACATTTATATTTTGTAGGTTTGATGAACAAATCAGTTCTTGTCAAATTTTTGAAAACTATGAAGGCCTTTAGAAAAAGAGTGATTTTATTTGTAAAAAAAATCATACAATTTCAGGAAAGGCAAGCACTTTTTTGACATGAAAGATCTAAACTAACTCAAAGAAATATAATTTATGTATAATTGTATCCACTTCTACCTCTATTGTTGCAGGTCAACTACAGAAATTTGCAATTGCTAACTCATGTATAATTTTTATACTCTTCCAGGAGGATGACGTTTTCTAAGTAAGGTGGGTTATTGTATCCAAAGAATCTCCTCTAAGACACATGCTTCATGGCTGGAAGGTTGATACTCAGAGCTTGAACAGAATTGTGCTTCTTGGCCTTGACTTCTTTCTCTGTTAGACTTTTGTCAGAGTGCCCGTACTATGTGATTGCACAGGACCTGAGTTCCCTTGCCAAGCAACACTAGGGAGTAAGGTGAAAATGCACACATGTTTCTTACATACTTTTAGACATCACATACAGTTTCTCTTCCACTATATACTGTTGGTTGAGATATTAACAAAGGCTCACACTGGTTCAAGGTCAGAAACCAGACTTCACTTGTACTTGGGGATGGAGTAAGGTTCTACACAAAGCTTAACTGCAGAAGACACTATTGTAGTCATTATTGGAAGATAAAACTTGCCATTGTATTTTCTTGTCTTGTACCATATCAAAATTTTATTCTAATGGTTTATGTTAGATTTGTTTCCTGTTCTTTAGGAATGCTTATTTTAACAACCCTGTAAGAGATTCCACTTTCATATTTACTCTGAAGAACCAAGGCACAAGATGTTCAGTAACTTGGCCAACATCAAACCAGCTCAAAAATGGTTAAGTTCAAGGCTGGAGAAATGCTCAGAAGTTACGGCTCTTGCCTGCAAAGCTTCATAAACCAGGTTCAATTCCCCAGCACCAATGTAAAGCCAGATACACAAAGTAGTGCATCTGGAGTTCATTTACAGCAGCTGGAGGCTCTTGCACGTTCATTCTCTCTCTCCTCTCTCTCACTCTCATCTCTCTGTCTCTCTCATCATCCCATCTCTGCTTTCAAATAAATGAAAATATTTTTTAAATGGATGGTTCAGACTTAAGCCCAGATGATTTATTTTGGGATCCGCATTTTTTAAACCCTCTATATATTTTTTATCTTTTAAAGTATCTCATGTTATTTCTAGGCCATTCTTTCAACCATCACAACCCAATACTTATCTCCACATTTCTTTTCAATTGAGTGAATGGATTAGGACTGGACAGCACCCAGGACAGAGAAGAATTACATTCCTCTGTTGTGTTGACTGAATGGGTCATCCCAGGTGATGCAGGGTCAAGTTCATTAGGCTTCAAGAGTATTTCATTGATACAGTGTGGAGTTCACAGTCACTGTAATGACTTTGTTTTTAGTATGCTAAGCTTAAAAGCATCTAGTGACAATGCATGAATGTCAATTATATAAAAAATTGGGCAAAACATTAAAGAAAATGGAAAATTAGGTCCAATATTTTAAAAGTTATAAAACTGAGGAAGCATCTATTCTTGCTTGCCTAAGCTTAGCTATCTGGAATTCCATATGATCAGATCCTTCGATACACTAATTTTTCTATAATGGGACGTTTACCAGTGTCTAGTCCACACATTAACCATGCACTTGTTTTGATCAGTTATTAAGACTCATTTTCTTTTATTTCTTAATTAAATCAGCAATCAGAAATCTCACATGCAGGGACTGAAGATTAAAGTCAAGAGGAACCTAGTTCCCAAACTTCCCAAGGCTGTTCTAACATAGACCACAGATATGTTAAACCATAATGATGACAGAAATGATATATGTGAAAATGAATGCATGAACAAGACTCTGGCTCATGTTGGAAGATTCCCCCGCTGCCTTCTTAGAGACTTTTGCATGATGACATCTGAGCCTGTATATTATAGGAAATGGAAATGTTCAATCTAGTTAAAGCCCAGGCAAGTGTTCTGAGATAAGCCTGGAAAGGAAGACAGGTAGCTATGTTTCTGCAAATTCATTCCCTCCTCTGCCTTCCTGTCTGCCGAATATACATAGTGATGACTAAATAGTAGGAATCTCAGGAACCAACAGCAACCATGCACAGTATGAAATTTTTCTGTCAACCCTCTATCTGTACTCAAATACAAATTCCTCAGTGCCAGTCACTCATCAAGAATGGGACTGACAAAGTCATGATTGCACTCAGGGTAAGATCACACCTGTCATAAATCACAAGGCCCTGCAGCAGCATCCTGTCCTCTGGCCTCAGTGTTTGATGAGGCTGCTGAATCAGCCCGTACCTGTCATGAATGACAGTCATGATGTGAGTCCTTTACTGCATACACATGCCACTGATAGAGTGTACTTCCTCTTTCCCTGCTGAGCGCTTGTGGATGGGTTCTTAGCTCATCTGATGTATGATAATACAGCTTAGAAATGTGAAGTGACTTGCCTTAATTCTAACAAAAGAAACACTATAGAATCCGTAACTTCTTTCCTTTCTACAAATCTCATCATATTTCTAGTAGATCAGTGGTCCTCCATAGCTGTCAACGGTGATCACATGCACTCTGTTGGGTGAAATGGGCAAGTAGGGTTCTGGAGCATGGCCGATGTTGTGAGAACCACCCAACAGTGCTCTCCTGTGATATCTCTTTGTTGTATGAAATTCTATAATGATTTTTAATTGAGCAAGAATTCTATAAATGGATGGAGCCAACACTGCTCTGATTCCATAAAACTATTCTATAAGGAAATAAAATGATATTGGTTTGAATGGTAATTCAAAGTTCATCACACTATTAATTTTTTTATTATCCATAATGAGTTGCATTATATAATGAGTTGTCATCCCCAGTTCCCCAATGCCCCTCTTCCCCATCCCCAATCGGCTGGATATCCTCCTCCCTGGGCGGTCTGGATCAGTCCTTGGGGTAGGGGACCATGGATAGCCTAGGAGTCAGCCTGGTTCTACTGGCCCTAGTGTGTTGTTACTGAGGGGGGTCATGTCTCTGGATATTCTCCCCCACCATGTCTCTCACAATCTTTCGGCCCCCTCTTCCATTCAGTTCCCTGAATCATGGTGAGTGAGTATTAAGGCTGCTTTATTGTTGAGAACGTAGGGGGTCTTTGTGTCTAAAATCATTGGTATCTGTCTCACTGGCTTATCCTATGTTGATTGAATGGCTATGGCTGTAGGTCCCTTATTCAACCCATCATTCTCTGTGGGGTTCCATATGGATCCTCCACAGTATGACTGGGCTGGCTCATCTCTTACTAGGATCTTAGCTATTGACCTGAGGGCCTGTGGTCCATTGGTAGGGTTAGATGGGCCACAGCTTTCTCACTGCATTCTGAAAAATACAAACAGCATCTCCATCGGAGAATGAGCTCAGTATAGGTTAACTGAGATACACATTACTGGATTACCTAGATTCTATTTTTAGTACCCTCTCCATCAATTGCTCCTTTAGTGCATCTCACCTTGGGGGCCCATGAGTCCAGGTTCCAGTGCATATCACCCTAAGTCCCCAGTTCCAGTTAAGGGCTCCCCCTCACTAAGTGGAATATTTGGCAGAATTTAAAAGCTGTTGATTGCCTCCCCCAGGCTTAGGCTCCTGAGTTACACAAGTGCTCCTTTCTTGGTTCCTGTTCTCTCCCAGTAGGAGGTGTGGTCAGCCTACTCACAGAAGCAGACTGTGTTTCATGCCAGTGGCCTCTGTTTACTCCACCTGTCATTGACCAGCTTCCCTTGGCAGCTTATGCAGTGCCTTCCAGCACTGCACTAACTACTATCTGGGGGATGGTTACCATTCTGGACCTCACAGGGTCTCAATGCCAAACAATGCCTTTCTGTGGTTTCTTCAGCAACAGGATCTCGCCTCAGGCCTGGGGTGGGCATTCAAGAGCTTTGACAGACTCCTGTCTTGTTTTTGGAACCTCATGGTTCACTTTGTTCAACAGCTTAGTGAGGGAAGGAACCAGTGACTGGGACCAGGAGTTGCCAGACTGATCAATTTTTCACAGGCTTAGACTCTCTTCCCTTCTACTCATGGCCCCTCTTGCGAGACGATGCCCACTACTTGCTCAATAGGTTACAGTATGATCATGAGGATTTTATGATTTTTAACCCATTTTGGTTTAGCCTCATGTTTAAATTGTTTCCCTCCCCCCATCCTTTACCCCTCAGTCATAACGTCTCACTTCTATCTACTAGTCTTCATAGAGTTTACGGTTAGCCTGGTTAAGTACCGCATATGAGTGAGAAATTTAGGTGTTTGGTTCTCTATTCTTATGAGAGATCGCTTAGTAGGATCTGCTCCAAGTCAGACTTTTTTTCCCTAAATTTCGATATGTCATTTTTTCCTTTCAGCTGAATAGAATTCCATGGTGTAAATATACCAGTGTTTTGTTATCCATCCCTCCATGGAAGGGCATTTTGGTTGATTCCAATTCTTGGCTATTAAGAATTGAGCTGCTATAAACATAGTTGCACAAATGTCTCTATCCTGATATGTAACATCTTGCTGGTAGATGTCTAGTAGAGGGATAGATGGTTCCATTGGTAGTTCTATGTCCATTCTGTTGATGAGTCTCCACAGTGCTTTCCAAAGCAGTTGAACAAGCTTGCAGTACCACCAGCAGTGAATGAGGGTTCCTTTTTCCCCTGCATCCTTGCCAGCAATAATTGTTGTTGTTGTTGTTGTTGTTGTTTTATTGCCATTCTTACTGAGTAAGGTGGAATCTCATTGTGGTATTCATTTGCATTTTCCTGATGCTTAAGAATGCTAAGCGCTTCCTCAGGTGTGTAAATGCCATATGAGTTTCTTCCTCTGTGAATTCTCTGTTGAGATCAGTGCCCCATTTTGTGAGGGGGGAGTTTGAATTTTTTAAATAATTTTTTTAAGTTCTCTGTAGGTTCTGGAAATTAGGCCTCTGTCTGAGTTGTAGCTGGCAAAAATCATCTCCCAGTTTGAAGGGGGTCTATTGGCTCTGAGAACGGTGTTTTTGTCTGTACAGAAGCTTTTGAGCCTGATCAGGTCCCATTGGCTAAGTGACTGTTGTACTTCCTGGGCTACTGGAGATTTGCTCAGGAAGTTATTCCCTACTCCTATCTCATGTAGGGTTCCTCCTGTTTTTTTTTCCAGGGTGTTTAGGGTTGTATGGTTAATATTGAGATCTCTCATCCATTTGGAGTTGATTTTAGTGCATGGTGAAAGGCATGGATCTATTTTCATTTTTTTTTACACGTGTTTATCCAATTTGTCCAGCACCATTTGTTGAAGATGCTATCTTTAGCCGAGCTTACATTGTTGGCACCCTTGTCAAAGACTAAGAACCTGAAGTTACTTGCATTAAAGGCTTGGTGTTCAGTTCTATTCTACTGGTCAGTCTGTCTGTTTTTCTGCCAATGCCATGCTATTTTAGTTACTATGGCTTTGTAGTATGTTTTAAAGTCAGGTATGTTTTTTTTTCTGCTCAGAATAGTTTTAGCTATTCGAGATCTTTTGCCCTTCCAAATAATATTTGAGATTATTTTCTATGTCTATGAAAAAGGAGGTTGGGATTTTTATTGGCATGGCATTGAATCTGTAGTCACTTTTGTCAGGATTGCCAATTTTACTATATTGATTCTCCCCATCCATGAACATGGAATGTCTTTCCATCTTATCACATCTTCCTCTATTTCTTTCTTGAGTGTTTCAATATTTTCCTTATATGTCTTTCACTACCTTGGTTAGTGATATTCCAAGGTATTTTGATTTTCTTTGAGGTTATGGAGAGTGATACAGTTTCTCTGATGTCTTTTTCAGAATGATTTTCTTCTGTATATAGAAAGGCTACTGATCTCTGTGTGTTAATTTTGTATCCTGCCACTCTGCTGAATGCATTGATCACCTTCATGAGTTTACGGATACTATTCTTTGGGTCTGATATATATATAGGATCATGTCATCTGCAAAGAGGGATAGTTTGATTTCTTCCTTTCCAATTTGTATCCCTTTTATGCTATTCTCCTGTATTATTGCTTGGGCTAGAACTTCAAGCATTATGTTAAAGAGCAGTGGTGAGAGTGGACACCTCTGTCTTGTTCCTGAATTAAGTGGGAACTCCTTGAGTCGTTCCCCATTAAGGATGATTTTTGCTTTAGGAGGTCTGTATATTGACTTTATCATATTGAGGTATAGGCCGTCTATGTCTATTTTTTCCAGGGTTTTGAACATGAAGTGGTGCTGAATTTTGTCAAAGGCCTTCTCAGCATCAATTGAGATGTCTGTAATGGTTGAGTTTTGTTGTCAACTTGACCTTTCAAGTAATCTTGGGTGGGTCTCTGGAGATGTTCACAGGAAGGCAGCCTCTCAGTGGGGTCAGGATGTAGGGAAGCTCAAAGGAGCTAGAAGTAAACATCCTTTCGTGGGTGGGCAGCGCAGGAAGGAAATTCCAGAGACTCAGGAAGCCATTAAGTCTAGGATAGAATTGCAAGAACCCACCCTGGGGCTATTAAAGGTGAAAAAATTCTCTCCTTGCCCTCCTACTTGTTCCCTGTTCCATGTGTGTGGTGTAAATGATTTGTTTTTTCTCTCTGCTTGGACCTGTGAAAGAGGACCAGCCTCTTTCACTTTTATGGGATCTGTAGTTTGAATAAATCATTTCCTCCCGTAAACTGTGCCTGGTTTGGAGATTCATCCCAGTGGTGTGTGGGTGACTACAACAATGACCATGTGTTTTTTGCGACTGAGTTTATTAATTTGGTGAATTATATTTATCAACTTGAGTATGTTGAACCATCCCTGCCTCCCTGGGATGAAGCCGACTTGGTCAGGATGAATTATAGTCTTGATATGGGTTTGTATTTGGTTTGTTAGGACTTTTTTTTTTTTTAGGAATTTTGCATCCAAGTTCATCAGGGATATGAGTCTGTAGTTTTCTTGTTGCGTCCTTGCCTGGTTTGGGAATGAGGGTGATGATAGCTTCATAGAAGGAGCTTGCGAGCCTCCCCTCTTTTTCTATGCTCCTGACAAGATTCAAAAAGAGAGGTTTCAGTTCTATGATGCAGGTTTGGTAGAATTTGGCTGAGAAACCATCTGGACCTGGGTTTTTCCATTAGGAGAGGTTCTTGATTACAGATTCAATCTCTGTGATTGTGATCAGATTGTTTAGGATCTTTATCTGCTCTGGGCTGAGCTTTGGTAGTTGGTAGGTGTCCAGAAATTTATCCATTTCTTCCAGGTTCTCTAATTTTGTTGAGTAGAGGTTTTGGAAGAATGACCTGATGGTACTTCCAATCTCTTTGGGATCTGTTGTGATCTCACCCTTGTCATTTTTTATTTTGTTAATTTGGGCCTTCTCTTTTCTTCGTTTGAATAAATTGGCCAAGGGTTTGTCAATCTTATTGACGTTTTCAAAGAACCAACTCTTTGATTTGTCTATTTTTTAATTGTTTTCTTAATTTCCATGTCATTAATCTCAGCTCTGATCTTAATTATATCCTTGCGTCTCAAGCTCCTAGGGTTGGATTTTTCCATCTGCTCTAATGACCTTAGGTGGGAGGATAGCTGGTTGATTTGAGACCTCTCTGTCTTCATTATGAAGGCATTTTATGCAATGAATTTCTCCCTTAGGAATGCCTTCATTCTTTCCCACATGTTCTAATAGGTTGTGTCCTCATTACCATTTTTTTCTAGGAAATTCTGGATTTCCTGTCTGATTTCTTGTTTAACCCATTCATTGTTCAAGAGTGAATTGTTCACTTCCCAATATCTGTTTAAATTTTTGGATCCTCTCCCATTGTTAATTTCTAGCTTTAATGCATTTTGGTCTGATATGATGCAGGGGATTACATTGATCTTTCTAAATTTGTTGAGGGATGATTTATGGCCTAGTACATGGTCAATTTTGGAGACGGTTCCATGCGCTGCTGGGAAGAATGTATAATCTGTGCCCTTGGGATGGAATGTTCTGTAAATGTTTGTTATCCCTAATTTGTCTATGGTACTGTTTAGCAACTTTATTTCCCTGCTTGTCTTTTGTTTGTACAATCTGTCTAGGGTTGACAGTGGAATATAAGTCTCCTACTATTATGGTGTTGGTGTCTATATCTGCTTTGCTTTTGAGTAATTTATGCTTTATGAACTGAGGGGCCCTTGCATTTGGTGCATACATATTTAATATAGTGATGTCTTCTTATTGTATTGTTCCCTTGATCAGTAGGAAGTGGCCATCATCATCCTTTTTTTATTGCTTTCGGTTTAAAGTCTATTTTGTCAGATATTAGCATAGCTACACCTGCTTTTTTATCATTCCCACATGCCTGGAAAATTGTTTTCCACTCTTTTACTCTCAGTAGGTTACTGTCTTTAGCAATATGGTGTGTTTCTTGAAGGCAACAGATGGATGGGTCCATTTTTCTGATCCAACATGCTATCCTGTGTCTTTCTATAGGAGAATTGAGACCATTTACATTCAAAGTTATAACTGTGAAGTTTGATTTTAAACCCTGCCATGTTGGAGAGAATATGGAGGTTGGTATCTAAGCTGTTGTTGTTATCTCTTTGGTGTTACCTTGCTTGTTCTCTGTTCCTTTCTGAGGTCGGATGCTTGTCTCATCTGCATGGGATATCTCATGTCTTATCTTCTGAGCTAGTTAATTTCATGGAATACTTTCATTTCTCCATCTATTATGGTAGATAATTTTGCTGGGTACATTAATCTAGGTTGGAATCTGTACTTCTTTAGTCCTAGAATTGCTTTATTCTAGGCTAATCTGGTTTTTAAAGTTTCTATGGAGAACTCTGAGGTGAGTCTGATGGGATTGCTTTTGTAGGTGATGACTTTCTTTTCTCTGGCTTCTCTCTCTAAGTACTCTCTCTTTACCCTCAATGTTGGGCATTGTAACTAAGATATGTTTTGGAGTGTTCTTCCTTTGATCCAATTTGTTTGGGGTCCTGCGTATCTCTTTTAGATGTACAGGATTATCTCTTGTCAGCTATGGAAATTTTTCTTTTTTTTTTTAAAGGAAAGCTCATACATAGAATTTTATTTAGAATTTGTATCATGAATATTTCTTTTTTTAAATATTTTATTTATTCATTTTTCAAGGAGAGAGAGAGAGAGAGAGAGAGAGAGAGAGAGAGAGAGAGAGAGAGAACTCCCCAGGGCCACCACCTTGTGGGTCTGGGGTCTGGTTTTTGTGGGTCCTGGGGAATTGAACCCAGGGCCTTAGGCACTGGAGGCAAGTGCCTTAACCGCTGAGCCATCTCCAGCCCTGGAAAGTTAATAATTCTGTTGAACATATTTTCTGTGCCCCTAGTCTGGTTTTCTTCTCCTTCTGGGATCCCCATGATTCTTAGATTAGGTCTTTTTATGGTATCCTACATTTCCCTTGTGTCTTGTTCAGTTGCTCTTTTGAATTTCATCAAGTTTCTCATTTTTCTTGAATTCTCCTCTATTTTGTCTTCCATGTCTGAGGTTCTGTCTTTCCAGTGATTAATTCTGTTGGTGAGAGATTCTAGGGACGTTCTTATTATTTCAATATGGTGTTCATTTTCTGAAAATTCTTTTTGGGTTGCTTCTATCATCCTTTTGAGATATGTTTTCATTTCAAGGTTTGATTTAATTACTTCTTCCTGACATTCATTCTTATATTTGGAGATATCTTCAGTTAGTTTGGAAAGCTGGTTTTTGATCTCTTTAGTTTGCTGGTTTGCCTTAATTTCGATCAATTCTCTTTTTAATTCCATTTGATTTTCCTCTACTATATTATGCCAGGTGGCAAAGCTTGTGAGCTGACTTTGTAATCTTTCCATTATCAACATGAAGTTCTCCTTAGGATTTGTGCCAGTTTGAACGGGGCTTAGTGTTGTGTCTTCCTGGGCCTGTCTCTGCTCTCTCTCTTTAGTGGTATCATTGTTTTTGTTTATCGTGGTTTCCTCAGCTGCTGAGCTATTCTTGCATTGAGGTCTGCCCATTTCGATTCTGCTTGGAGTGATTGGTGGAATGCCTTTGATCTGTCTACACTTAGCTTATGTCCACAACCTGGATTTCTACTGGAAACACTGACCCTTGTTCCCCGAGGGACGTGGCATGTCTACTACTCAGCCATCTTGAACAGGAAGCCCCCACACTATTAATTTTTAATGATAACTTTATGTATTTTGATAACTCAGAGCCTAGGTGTTAGCTCTTCGTTTCAGTGTGCATGTTGTAGCATTTTGTTTTACCTCATGATCCCAGAAGAGAAGATCTGAAATACAGAAAGGACAGACAAGATTGTCAAACCCAGTAAACACATCACCACTCTACCTGAGGTTATTAGCACCATCCATCAGTACTGCCCATGTCCTTCTTTTCACAAAGAATTGCAGAGGGGGATAGAAAAATAAATACTCCTATGCTAGCAACCAATTAATTTTCAATAAACATGAATAAGCATATATATATATATGTATATAAAGTTCATGTATCTTTTCTTGATTCCTTTTCTTCAGTTTCTGGCAATAAAATGTCTAATACAGTTGGTCTGTATTACCATATCAGTGATAAACATTACCTCCTACCTATTTTAGAAAGTAGAGTTTATGATCTCTCTTACTATTTTGAAAATTTGAACACTGGTTTGAGTCTCTATGGTCTCAGATGATGCAGTAATTTGACAAGGAACTTTTAGGACAAGGGAATATAGATACTGTTTTTATATTAATTTAACCAAGATATTTCAAGAGATAATTATACTTTATTGAGGTCTTAGCAGAACCCTCCTCCCCAAATTTGACATGCTTCACAATTTTCTTAACAGCTTCTCTGTTAGACATAGAAGTTTGTGCAAAACGTAAAAAAACAAACAAACAAACAAACAAACAAACTATAATTCAGTGTAGGGTAGAAAAATGATGTATTTACTAACAATGCAACAGTTTTTGATACTCAAAGAAATCTTTGGATGTTGACCACTGTGACCTTGGCCTTAGCACTTGTTTATTTTATAATTAAAATCTTAGTAAAGCAAGTGTACTGGTCTATTGCCTGTGCAAGCTTCACATTACTGAAGAGTTGACCGGAAAGGCTACAGGTTTGAGGTGGGAAAGCAGATAAAGCTTAGAGATTTTCTTTTAAAGCTGTGCTCCTCCAGTCTCCAGTGGCAGAGTTTCTGTTCTGCTCCATTCTTCACTGTTTCACATGAGAAAATGAGTCTTTCCTCATTTCCTCTCCAAACAATTGTTGGTGCTGCTATATCTTTGTCAAAGTGTTCCCTTGGGAGTGCCTGGAGGCCCTGATTTGCTCATTCTCTCTGTTTCTATCTGCCACTTTTTCTCTCAAACTCTCAAATAAATAAAATGTCTAATAATAAGAATAATAAAATTTCTCTGGAATTTGTTGCATTAACAAAAGGAAATTGGATTATTTCAATAGGAACCACATACATGTCTGTGTGGATAAGTAATACTCAAAGTAGGAACTTAAAGAGACCAAATGGTTTCTTTTTTCAAATAATAATAGGGCAAGTTTCATATACATCACCTAATATATCCAATTTTTTAATGTTTTGACTTCCCTTTCATCAAAAAGACATATTTGAGACAAATTCTGTGTTAGCCATGCAGGCTATGAAAAAAAAAATGAACCTTCTCTTCTGAACTTTGCATTTTAGAAATTAAAATATAATATGGACTGTTGCTTGTTATATTTTGGATAGAAAGTGGTGGAGGTTGAGCTATTTTGGCCAAGAAGATAATTTTCCATTGAGTCTGACTTTTATATTAACTAGTGAGCTGTAGACAGTCATTACCTCAAGTTGGAGGGATCTAGAGGCCAGCAGTTTGGTCTACTTTAATTTTGTCTTGGGAACAGGGAATGAGAACAGCAAAATTGTCAAAGTCCAAATTAAAAAGAGATATGGTGCCATCTTGCAGGTCCTTGCAAATCAGGTGGAAGAATTTGTGAAAATAGTTTGAATATTAACCAATAAACTATCAGATGACAAATGAGCTTGGTAATTTTTAAAGTAGGTTTTACTTGTAATATTTTATAACTCCCTAAATAAGTATATTTTAACCTCCCCTCTTTGGGTCATTTGTTGAACACATATTTGTAGTATGGTTGTATTCATTCCCATAGTAGATCTGTAGCTCTATTGGGGGCTAGCAACCCAGCATTGAATAAACACAAGCTGTGAGAATTCTCATCGTTATGAAACATGTACGTTGTGATTGAAATGTCATCTAGAGACTTGACATAGAGAATTCATCTGTAGAGAATTTTCATAGGACCATTGGGTGCACCTGAAGCCTGAAAAATAAATGTTTGTTAGATACGATGAGCTTGATCAATCGTCATTTTGTACTGTTGCTGTAACAAAAAACCAGACATTTGATTGTTTAAGACAACACCTAATGTTTTAATTTTCATTCTTTAGGTCAGAGTTCAGTCTAGGTCTCAAAGGGATAATATAGAGGTATAAAAAGCACTATGTGTGCTTTATGGAAGCTCTAGGCAAAATCCTCATTCTCTTCTTGAGCTTTGCAAGGCTGCCTACATTGCGTAGCTCATGGGCTCTCCTTCCTCTCGAAAGCCTCACCTGGGACTATTCTTCCATAGCCATGGCTCCATCTGACAAGAATTGAAATATTTCTGAATAATTCCATCTATTCTTTCATCTCAGCAAGTTTAACCTTTATCACCTCTTCAAAGTTCTCTTTGGCAAGTGAAGGGCTGTATTCACAGGCTGTAGGAATTAGAATGTGGATATTCTTGGATTGTTACTCTACCCATCACAGGTCTGTTTATGGGAACATAATTATTTTCTTACGAATGTTGATGCACTGACGGGGAGGACATATGTAAGGAAGAGATTAATTAGTCTTGGAATATGTTTTTGCTTTATGGAAAGTGCTCTGAAGTTATCCTGATAGCAAAAGGGAGATCTTTTTAGTGCAAGAAAATTTCATTTGTTATAAAATTAAACCATTGAAGTGAGTTTTAAGTTCATGATACTCAACAAGGCTTAATATTATGCTTCTGTTTATATGGGAAAGTGAAGTATGCATTTTTTTCTTTTTTTCTTTTTTTTATTGAGGTATATAGTCTTACTCTAGTCATGCTGACATGGAATTCACTATGTAGTCTCGGGTGGCCTCAAACTCACTGCAATCCTATCTCTCTGCCTCTTAAGCGCTAGAATTAAAGGTGTGCACCACCATGCCAAGCATATTTTTGACTCATTAAACTTGGATAACATTTAGTATCAAATGTATCATTAATGCTTTACATGCCTTTTAATCAAATTCATTTTTTATCATATTTATCTACTTGATTTTCCTGGGGTTTAAAGGATCACCATTAATGATCCATACTTTGTCTAAAAGTTTTGGATGCCAGATTATCTGTTCTTGGTATAACAAAAACAAAAAAAGTTTTGAAGAGGGCTGGAGAGATGGCTCAGCGGTTAAGGCACTTGCCTCCGGTGCCTAAGGTCCCCGGTTCAATTCCCCAGTACCCACATAAGCCAGACCCACAAGGTGGTAGCCCTGGTGTTCTCCCCCCTCCCTCTCTCTCTGTATCTCTCTGCTTGAAAATGAATAAATAAAATATTAAAATAAAGTTTTGAAGAATGAGACCCATCAACCAACATGGCACTGTTGAGGACAGAGTCACAGTTTCATCTTGATGACGAATGCCTTCATGGTAGGAATGAGGGTGAGGTCTCATGGATGCATTAGATGTCAGGGACGACACAAGAGCATGCACTAATGACCTTGTATCCTCCCACTAGGGTATCTCAGTATAACCCCATTGAACAAAATTCCAGTTTACCACCCCCAAAGGCACACACTCACCCATTCCCAGACCATATTGCCTTCATTGGGTAAAGTTGCTTGATACTTAGGAGACTGGAGCCTGGTAACCAGGATAAAGGCTGCCTGTCCCTTACAGTGGCAGCTCATTGACCTAGTGTTTCCTGGAACTGATGTACCTTGACTAAGGAGCCACATGACCTCTTCATATGTCCAACCCAGGAGCAAACTCATTTCCCTTGGGTCTTAAGAATGCTGGGAAGTCTAGTGAAAAAGTTGGCTCTGCTTCCAATGCCTTTGATGTAAGAGTGGACTGTTAACTTGTGTTAACTTGAACTGTAATGCATAGGAGCTAGTGATAGAAATAAATTGAAAGACTCTTCTGATGGAATTGGGAAATAGAGATTTATTGTTCAGTCGGTTCTAATTATGTGGCTGTCTTGCAGAGGAAGGCAGCTAAACAGGATGTTCATGTCTAGCTCCTCCAAGGTGGAACCGACCTCAAAGAAGACCCTGTCAATGTGCTACTCATGGCCAGAAATGGTGACTAGTGAGTCACTTGTGTGAAAACATCTTGACACAGATGGAATCATGGTGACCACACTGCATCTGGGCACAGAAATGTTACTATGTGATAGACAGCCAGCTGCCTTTGATGTTCTTGGGATTTTGATGGCAGGGAAATAAAGAGAGGTGTGCAATTTTAAAGGTCATCTCTACTACTTTGGAGAAAACAGTATGAGATCCCTACATCTGTGAGAGTGTGTCGAGAATGAGAAATGAGTACATTTAAAGCAAAACTTCGAGTTGTTTTTCATGTGTGAATCTGATGCTCTTTTTTTCTTGTAAAGAATGTGATTTTTTTTTCTGAAATAAAAAGAAAGAAGCCTGAATACTTGCTTCTTCTGTTTTAGGTGGTAATATCTAACGCCCACAGGGTTGCCTAAAGATCCTTTTATCCTCTACTTTCTGTGTTAATGATGTGGCATTCATTTTTTTAGAGTTGCCTCACAATTTTAAATGTGACTTCTTTCTTAACTTGCAACTAGAGTTGACAGCAGTGAAATATGTCATGTCAGCAAACCCAGAAAGAGAACCTTTTGAATGAGGGGTGGTTGACTTCATAGCAAACCATTGAAGGGTAGAACAAACCCACAGGTATAAATCTACCATCTGAAAACATACAATGCCTCAGAGACACTTTCAGGGGTGCATTGTCACCTGTCACCAAGTACTCTCTTCTGGCCTCACACATAGAATTTTCTGATTCAAAATCCAAATCTATCACGACATAGACTATTTTTCTTTATGAATCAACAGCCTACTTTTAGAAGTGCCTCTATGGTCACGTGAGTGTTAATGCTATTAAATTCTTCAAGTGCCTTCATGTCTGTAACTCCAGTAGGAGTAACCAGGGGAGTCATTTATTGATTATGATGTATTTATTGCACACTTGTTGGGTGGCAGGGCATCATCTGGATAGTGATGGTGCAGCTGTGAGTAAAGCAAAATGTCTATAAAGCGTTCTTTTTTCCTGTGAGAGAGGCTTTAAATTAGGATTCATGAAGAACTAGGTTTGGACCTTAGCACTGAATGAACCAATCGAGGTGTCTGTCGTATGCCTATAATACCAACACTCAGGAGGTGAAGGTGGATGGATCAGAAGTTTAAGGTCATTTTCAACTACATAGTGAGTTTGAGGCCAGCATGAGCTTCACCAGACCCTGTCTCATTGAAGGAATGAATGAATGAGTAATAAAGTCTGGATAAAAGAGCATCCAGGATGGAGAAAAAATGAAGGTCAATGACTTACAGAGACAAAGTAGAAAAGAGATTTTAAATAGAGTTTTCTATGGTCCAAACACTTCCATCACTTTAGGAGCTGGTTGTTCACAGTGGCTATTCTTTCACTTGTCAAGATGAATAAGTCATAGTTAATAGTCCTCAAAGGTAAAGGGTCTGAAATTACATTGCTTAGAGTCAAGTCCTAGTTCAGTATGTACTTGGTGTTGGAAATTCCACAATTTTTCTCTATGCTTCAGCCTCTTCTTTTTTCAAAAAGAAAGTGACATCTGCCTCTTGGGTTACCAAGGCTGAATGAAGTTCATGGAATTGAATGAGTTAAGTAAACACAGTGCATAATATATGTTCAGCATTGTTTTGTTTACTTTCCCCTTACTGGGATAAAATACCTGAAAAAAAGCAGCTTCTGAGAGGAAAGGTTTTATTTGGCTAACAGTCTCCAGGAGAAGCTTCATGACGGCAGGGGAAGGCATGGCATGAGCAGAGGCTGGGCATCACCTCTGCTGTAGCAGGAGGAAAAAGTTTGGAGACATTGAGGTGAGCTCTGACAGGGAGCTGGCTCTGACTTCCCATTGCCAACAACATTGCTCCTCCAGCAAGTCTCCATCATCCTCAAGTTGTCACCAACTGGGACCAAGAATCCAGAACACATGAGTTTATGTGGGGCATTTGGTAAAACTACCACAAGTAGAAAATATTACTGTAATAATTATGAACAAAACAGCTATTAGAATTAACAAATATAGCAGCTTTTATATTTTATCTAGACAGTCACATGGCATCTTTCTAACATTCTAGATTGGCGTGTGAGTTGGACTATTTTTGTCCTTTGTCTTTTGGGTTTTTTCTAGTCTTTTTTAAAGTCCAATTTTCATTCCATCAGATATTACAGCCTGCTCATATTTTAAACCTAACAAAGTTTGGTACTTTTGTCTTTTCTGGTTGAAAATTTTTGAACCCACATGTTTATTACAGAACTATTCACAGTAGCTAACTAATGGCCTGAATCCAATTATCCATTAATGAATGGCAGAATTTTGAAAATGCATGATAAACCCATAGTAGACTATTAATAAGTGACAAAAATAATAAAGTACTGTTAGTCTGAAAACTTGGATGCAGTTAACATGGTATTCAGCCCCCCCCCCCAAAAAAAAAATAATGAACTCATAGTCAAGAACAAATTTGAGCAGAATCTGCAGAGAGCTGACTTGGGGTGGAATAGGGAAGGAAAAGTCCATGGATACAGTTACCTACCAGGGATGAGCCCTACTCTATTGCACAATAAAGTGAATATAGTCAACAATATTATATTGGCCATTTCAAACTGCTGGGAAAATAAGGATTATGAATCCTTTTACCACAAGAAAAGATAAATGCATGAGTAAATGAATACGTTAAAAATTATTTAATTACATATAATGTGCTCATTTCAAAGTGTCACACGGTATCCAATAAATATGTACAATTACTATATATCAGTTAAAAACAAGTTAAAATAACAAACGCAGATAAGTAAAGTAAGTGATTAAGTAAAATGGTTCCTTAATGCCTTGATGATTGATTGGTTTGGCACCTGTGGGTAATTCTTATATTCAGTGTGGTAATAATAGGGTATAATCTTAATTAATGGAATTTTCTGTAAATAGATTCTGATTTCCTAAAACATGTTTTTAGTGTCCTTTAATCTAAGTTGTCCTTCTTTATAGATCACTTTATCGGTAAAAGCCATGGTGATTTTTCTCACCCTTGTATGAACAAGCCATCAATCTGGACAAATGATTGTAATGTTGGTGGTTTGACTTATGGTGACACCCCAGTAGCGATACCCTCCCCTTTTTACCTTTGGGACCTAGATCTTTTATGAAGTTTTATCTTGAGTTTTTTCCATTTTTAATTCTAGGATTTAAAAAAACCTCGTTAATAGTTTCAGATGTGACCTCATGAATGAGGGGGAAAACCCGGTGTGTATTTCCTTTATATTCTTAGAAATATATGAATGAAGGCAACTATTTACAAATAAGAAAAATAGTTATAGATATTAGTTATCAAAACTAACTTGAATTCTGAACTTGGAGGAATGGCAGAAGCAGCAACTCCAACAGGGTATCTTTCCAAGAGCCATGTACATGGACAAAATAGAACAACATGAGCAGTTCCCATTCTGCCAGTTCATGAGTGGCACCAGCTGATCGGGGTCCTCCTCAAGTAGTTGTTAGGTGGTCGCACTTGCTGTCTAGGGTGTAATAAGTTCACAGGAGAGAGGCTCCATCTTTTCTCCCAGCTAGTCTCTTTGCTCAGAGCACTCTCTGGGCTGGGCCACACTTGCAGTAAATTGAATAAGAGATTTTTTTTTTCCAGAGCAATGGTAAGACACAGGAAGAGCAAGATGGAAGCAAAGATTGGAAAAGTCAACTCCTATTGTTACTCATACCATAATTGACTCAAGATATTATCAGGTCCACAAAATTCTGGTGTATTCTTTGCTTGTGCCTGTAATCATGTAATAAGCAAGATACCACATGATAAGGCTGTTGAGAAGATTCATTTTTATTATTTCAACTTAAAAGTCTTCACACAGGCCCAGAGAGGTGACTTACTTATTTATAAAAGAGACCACAAATCACCAGGTGTCACTATTCTAGAGCAGAAAGTTTGGAAGTGTGTTTGTACTTTTGTCTGTTTGTGCACACAGAGCCAGACCAGTAATTTCCTCATCTGTCTCAATGTTCTCTGGTTCCTTTAAAAAAATCAAAGACTTTTTTTTTTAAAGCTAACTGCTTAATTCTGTGCAAAATGGTACATGACAGAAACACCAAGGTGGATTCCTATGCCCATCGGTCCTTATACTCTCAGATCATTCTCTTCCCTTAATGAGCTCTTCCCTGGTTTGCTTTCCTACTTCTTCAACGGCCTCTTTAATTTCCCAGCTCATGTTCTTTCCCGTTGGTGTCCTCTGCCTTTAATGCCCATGATAACCAGTCCCCACCATGTCTCTTTGCCTTGTACATTCAAACCTGCTTCCCTTTTCATCTGAGGTGATAGATACATTTCCCCCCTCCTGGAATTTGTTGTCTTCTATATTATGTGCAGGTGTTGTAAGTTATGAGTATTTCATTTGCTAGCTGGAACTGAAAACTTACTATCCAGAGTATGTTTGTGTGTGTTTCCATTTTTGTGCCCCATTACACCTGACACTTCAGGACTTAATCCGGGTCATGCATTTGGCAAAAGATATCTGGACAGATGAGTAAAGTGGGAAAGAAATCAAAACCTCACCATTCTCTTGAGATTTTTAGTGAATAGAATCCCCAGACTGCCAGGCCAGAGTTGTTTTGCCACTTTCTGTTCTCAGTAAAAGCAGAATAAGATCACGTGCTTTCTAAAGAACAAAGGATGAATCTAAAGGATGATGGGGTGATGTGAATTTTAATTTTGTCTGAGCCTCAATACTTTTTTTTGTTGTGAATATAAAGGAAGATATGATTTTGATTTTAAAACATCTTTATTTTTTATCCCAAATGAAGGACAGGCAGGTATCAAGATTAGGATGCAAAATGTTTAGATTCAAATGTTGGCTCTCTGTCTACGCCTCACCACCTCGAACACGTCCTTGCCTCTGTGTAACTCATTCTTCCCAGATGGAACACCAGGGAGCTGAAAATAGTGACTGTGAGTGCCTTTGCCCACCAAACGTATTAGACTGGAATTCTAGGTTGGAACATAGGAACAATTTCTTCTGATGGCATATAGCCTAACCTTCAGCTCTTAATTGGTCTCCCATTATGATCACAGCACCTGATTATTTGCCCAGTCATGAATATATAAATTGTGTAAAGCTGTTTAATGATGGTGAAAATTGGGTCCTAAATATTCTATTAGACGCATATGTTATATAACTTGTTCAAGATCTCATTAGCATGTAAAATTATATATGAAATACACAGTGAGGAAGACTTAGGTTATTATGAGAAGTGTAAAATCGGTTGACTTTTATGAGTGAAAGATGACAGAGGAGCCTGGGGTCCCTGCAATGGGAGCTCATGGCACTGTGTCTAGAAATGAAGTTGAGATGTGTTGTTTCTCACTTTTGTGCCAGAATCAATGGTTTTGCTTAAAACTGAAAAACAGGGGGTCCTGGGAGATGGCTCAGTAGTTAAAGAAGCTTGCTGGCAAAGCCTGCCTGTCCAGGTTCAATTCCCCAGCCACCCACATAAAACTGGATGGGCATTTGTTTGCAGTGTCAAGAAACCCTGGTGTGCCCATATACTTCCTCCCCACTGCCACCACTCACATGCAAATAGAAAATTATAAACAGAACTGGAAAACAAGGCCCCATGTTTGGACCTCTAAGTCCCTCTGACTCTTCCCCATCCCACTTGTATTGATATCAATTCATTTGTTATTCTTTACGATGCCAGTGCTACCAAGAAGAGAGTTCACCTTAGAAAAGGTAGAGAATCTTCGAGTTTCTCATTAGAGAAAGGAAAAACACCTCTCACATAGACTCACTTAAGAACGTTTGAATGTAATACTCTTCCAAAACCACTTTGTTCTTGGAATGCCAGGCTGTCCACAGCAGCTTTCCTGACATCTCCTCCCAGTGGCTGAGACCCTGCCATCTGCTGCACTGGAGAAGAAGCTCTTGTTCCTCTCTCTAGTGTCTGGACCTGGATTCTGGTTCTACCACTCAGAAGCTCTGGGAATGCTTGGAGAATAGTTGACATCTCTCACATCCTAATTTCCTGATGAGCAAGACAGGAATGAAAACAGTTCCTGTTGGACATGGCTAGAGTTAGGAGACAGAGTACAGTGAGGAGGTCTCATACCAAGCCTGACACCTGGTAGGTGCCTGTTCAGCTTTCCTCCTGTTTGTGGTCCAGGGTCTCTGAAACATCTGTTTCTTCACACAACACTAAGATGCCTTCCATTACACTAACCAAGAGGCAGGAGTGGTTTATGGTAATATTTCTGGATTTGTCCAATTTAGTGAGATCTGGTGTTTCTAGATTCTTTGCAGCATTTGATATCAGTTCCTGTGTATGTTTCTCATGCATCTGTGGTTTCATGTGAATGAATGGAGTATACAAGAGAGGTTCTTGAAGGGGGATCTTTACTTCCAGCACTGTTCTCAAATTAATCTAGTGTTTGACTCAAGCCAGGCCATTGTCTTCTGCACATTCAGATGGTGTTCTGATGCCTTGGCTTCCTTCACAATGCATAGATTATTAAGGTCTGTTCACTAAGCTTCTACTGAATATGCAAAAATAAATCAACCCCTTCTTTTTCCCTATGTCCTTCCTTTTCTCAAATTAGAAGTTAATATGTTCTCAACCTTATATCTGCAACAGTAACCAGATGATAGTCAGTGCCTGGCTGATTTTGAGGTCCCTTCTTCAAGGACAGTCTTCCTGCTTGAAATGATACTTCAGTGTATCCTACTGTTGGCAAAATGTCATCATGGATCTTTAGTCTTTGAAGTTTCATAGAAACACTTGTAGTAGGAATTCATGTCCATATTTTAGAGGTGAAGACACTGGGTGAGAGTTGAAATGTTTTGCCTAGGTCTCCTACAATCAATCCTGTGGAGCCTACTCTTCAAAGTCTAAATATAAATATGACTCCTGGGCTGGAGGGATGGCAATGAAGTTAAGGCACTTGCCAGCAAAGCCTATTGACCCGGGATTGTTTCTCTAGTACCCAGTTAAAGCCAGATGCACAAAGTGGCACATGCATCTGAAGTCCATTTGCAATGGCTGGAGGCCCTAGCACACCCATTCTCTGTATCTCCTCTCTCTCTCTCACTCTCTCTCTTTCTCTCTCTCCTTGCAAATAAATAAAATATTTTTAAAAATTAATATGGCTTAAAGCCTAAGTTGGAATCATTGTAGTCTCATTTGTCCCTATGTAAATCTGTCCTCAATGAAAATTAAGTAGGACTTTCCAATATTTTTTATGCCCATGGGATCTACTTTTTCATTATTCAAAAATATAACCTACCTTTCTATGGATTCAGTCAAATGCACAGTAAGTACATGAATTAAAAACTGCATTCATATTGAGTATGTATAGAATTATTTCTGGTCATCATACTTTAAATGGTATAATAACTATTTCCATAGGGTTTATGCTTTTTAAGTATTACACTGTTTTTAAAGCATCACTCTAGATCTTTCCAAGCTTCTTTTGAACTCTGGTAAATTCTCTACTATGATATACTTTATTGCTTTTTGGATTAATTTTGTTTTTCTTTATTTTTATTCTGTGAAATATCTAGCATCAGTCTATAGCATTAAAAGACTTGTATATTTGGACTGACTATGTGAAATGTAACTATAACATCATAGTGCTTGAAAGAGGGAAGAGGAATTCCAGAAGAGGAAACTTTTGTTGAGTTTAGACATAGTATTTGAAAGTCTGAAGAGGACAGAAAGACACAGAGAATCTATCATCATGGAGCTATGAACAGGCGGTTAAGGCAGAGAGGAAGGGAAGGTGTACAGGTTGGTATCAATTTGGAGGGTTTCCACTGTGAGTGTGTGTGTGTGTGTGTGTGTGTGTGTGTGTGAGTGTGTGTGTGTGTGTGTATGGTCATTTGAGAGTACACATACACAGTTGGCTGTTGCTCTTTTCACCTGTCCACAAGGACATAAACTGCCAAAATGAAGCTGGCTTGTACATTTGGATCAGAACTCCATTTAGAACGATGCAGAAATCAAGCATACCAGCACCATTGATTCTTAGTGTCATTTTGGGTTGAAACCATTTGTCCTTATCCAAGACTTCCTGAATGGACAGGACTTTGTGAATTTCCACCATTTAGGGATCCACCTCATTGAAGCTCAGTAATCAGTGCTTATAACAGTGAGCTACCACTGCCTGCCTACATCAGTGCTAATGAGGAAGACAGTTGTCTTATATAGAATAAATAGCAAATGTTTTGTGTGTTTTTTAATGAGCTACCAATAACAAAATGAAACTTCAACAAAGGAATTGACAGGCTGGATCTGTAATCTGCCTGACCTGACAATTACAAGAACTTATTACTGTGTCAGCCTGCCAGATGGATCTTCTTGAAGTGTAACGCACAGCACTTCAGAATTGAAGTGAAGGCTTCCTTTTCTTTCCCCCACCCCCTTTATGTTTGTGGAGTTTGGGAAAGAAACAGTTTTATTTGAACTAAACCCACTCATTTCAAGTGTGTTTAATGACAGCAATATGTGGCAGATAAAATAAAATCCTAATGCCTCATTTGATGTTTGTTTTAATTTCAGACCTTAGTGAACGGATACAGAGCAGATAAAACAGTATGGCTTTAACAGAGAAGTTGAAAGCAAATAGTCTCTTCTCACAATCTGAGCAAAATCTCTCCTGAGAAATTTGGAAGGTCAAATAATATGAACAGTAATTATCTGAGTCGTTAAGCTTTGTGGAGTACTCAGCAGTGCACAGAGTGGATTTCTGTTCATTATGGCATCAATTGTATGAGTTGGCTTGACCAGAAATGATCCCAGTATTACACACGGGGTTGATGGAGTTGTAGCAAGTCCTCATTCTAAAGTGCTAGAGCTGGGGCTTACTCATGGTCCTATTGATTTTGAATTCAGTAGTTCCTTTAGTGTTATATATGGGCCCAGCAGTCAGCATATGTGCAACATATTGGGACATCTTGGTGGCATTGTTGTTGTTTCAACTTTAGGGAAGTATATACTTACATGGAACATTTGAATAATTCTATCAGCATTACAGAAGTCAGAAGAAAATGTGTGGTGCATAAAGGTTCTTTCTTGCTATCCTCTCTGTCCCACTGAACTCACATTCAAAATAGTAATCCCCAGTTTCTTGCTAATGAATTTATAAATGCATATTTATCATGTATAATAGATGGTGTAAGTGATTATCTAAAGAATAAATATTAATATATATTTTCACTAATCCACACTTTTCCTCTCCGTCTTATTTGTTGCTAGAACCTGATATGTGAATTTAACATTATATAGTTCTCCATAGTGTGAGGATAGACCACCATTGACTATTGATTGATGGGTGTCAGCTTTTCTTTACTGTCTTTGACTATTTGTCTTTGTGTCGACTTCACTCTGGAATTGGCATTCTGTCACAGCAAGCACCGCCTCTCTCATTGGAACACATGCTGTCCACCTTGCTTCTGGTGGACATGTTGTTTCCACCAAAACCCTTCTGTAGACAGACATGTGTGGTGGAGAGTAAATGATGAGGGGCTTATTTCCCATAGCACTGTGGTTTGAATGAAGGGACTTGCCACAGAAGAATGGGAGGATATTCTTGTACCAATTTTGTTTACTTAAAACTGTCACCATTTTGTTGAGATAGAAGGTATTTAATGTAATAAAGATATCTACCACAGTTAAAAATGTAAATGTAACCATATACTAAATACCATTAGCTCAGTTTTTATTATATGCTTTCTATATTTCCTAGCTGGTCATATTGGAAGAAGTTACTTATAGGGGTTAAAAATCTGGGGCTGGGGGCTTCCGGTTCAAGATGGCTGACTAGCAGACACGCCACGTCCCTCAGGAAACAAGGGTCAGGGTTTTCAGCAGGGATCCAGGTCGTGGACATAAGCTGCAGTCACGCTCTGAGCCGCAGACACCCCCCAGCACAGGATTCTCACCAGTGGAAGCTTCCATCGAGGACCGCGCTCGCCAGAGGCAGTGAGTTGTC